>VZTF01002612.1:326448-438360 GCA_013397755.1 Cnemophilus loriae | reverse complement strand
TTGTTTTTTGGGTTTTTTTTTTTTTTTGGTGTTTTTCTTTTTTTAATCATTTTACAGTTCTAATCAAAAGATGCACGTCTCACTTTAAAAACAACAACAGCACAACACAGCCCACGACGTTGCCACCCACATAAATAACAGCTCCTGCCCATAGCGTAATCCTCTTCGGGTTGCTCCCAGTTTAAAACAAGTAACACAGTCTCCCATCAGCATAACTTTTCCACTGAAGCTTTTAAAGTCTTGTTAGGGAAGGTTGCTCTAACCCTCCCTCCTTCCCCACCTCCAGCACTACTCCAATTCAGGAAAAGAAATTCCTAGTAAAGCCCACTTCAACAATCGGTTCAAGACATGGACAGGTCTATAGGGGCTCATAAATTACACAGGAGTATTCTCTGAAGTGTTCTTCTAAGTTGAAAATGTTCCAAACCTTCCAATTTCTAGGACTGTGTGATTATTGTAATATATTTTTGTGCAATTAAACTAGATAAAGATTTTTTTTGTTTGTTTGTTTATTTGTTTGTTTAGACGGGACACACAAAATTCCCCGAGGTCTTTAAGGAGGTGTAAGTACAAATATGTGAGCAAACTCAAGCTCTCCCTCCCACATATCTGAACAAACCCCTTCTAGTGAGTGATAGTTTATTAAAATCTCCATGCTGTGCTGAATATCAATGTAATGTGTATTTTGGAATGTAATGTCTTACACAGATATGTACCCTGCGTTACGTTCCTAATGCAGTATTGACAGAAACACTGGCAATCGACCTTTGTAAAACATTGGCATCATCAGAGAAGTGTGATGACCCCTCTGTATTTCATTCTGTGGTTTTCCAGAACATAAGAGTGCTTTATGGCGACAGAGTCTATGGCATTTCAGTGAGAGTCTCTTCCTTCCTTTTACCACTACTTACTGTGGTTTAAAAACTAGTTATCTAGTCCCACTGATGGTGACCACACTACACACTGAATTACACAAGCACAGCATCTCTCTTCTGGGTTCAGACCTAGCTACTAAACCAGCATTTAGGAAATAGTTTTAAATTTAAAAGTGAAGTTCATAGTTGAAAAAGCGGGTGTCAGTATGGTTCTAATATAAAGTGTAAAGAGTTGTGCAGAACAAGGCTTGGTGCTATGGCAAAACAAAGGCTAAAATTCTGTCATTGCTGCTTTCATTGCTTGATATTCACACACCAGTGGAAAAGAAGGGGCTTTTTCCCTCTCCTTTTTAACAAATTCTTCTGCTTCCTGAGCTTAGTTCATTAATCCTGTGCCATTGTATCTGCCAGATTCAGCAATTCTATTGATCAGCAGCATTGTTAAGAAAAGAAAATAAAAAAATAATGTTGATTTTGGTCATTCCCACACTTGTTATCCTGAGCATTTTCAGGCTCCAGGCAGTGGATTAGAGCTCCAAAATGACAAGAGACGCCTGTCTGTTTTCCATGGATTACTTGCTACAGACATTCACTCTGCAAAGGAATTCATGTCACTTTGAGATTATTTGGAGAATTGGCCTAATGAATTATCCTTTTGTACTGAGCAAACAATTAGAAACAAAACACAAAAGATGCACCATATTCAGGACTTTATAAAGCACATCATTTTGCAATGATGTTGTTACACTCGATTTACTTCTAGTTGCATAAAGAAGGCACAGCTACTTCTTTTTTTTCTTGAGAGGAGAAGATAGCACTAAGCTAAAAACCTATCTTTCTCGTGTAGAATGAAGTGTAACGCTGCAGACTCTTTTACGTCAAACAAATAGACAAACCGAGTCCCCAGTCAATATGTATTTTCCCCGGAAAACATAGGGATTAGATACAATGAATACTAACTTATCCAAGATTGCACCTGAGAGATACAATACAACGTTATTTAAGGAGAAATGAGAGAGACTTTTTGCATCCTTCATGTGAGAGACCACTCACTTCTTGCCTTCCTCTGTGGGATATGACAGTCCAAAGACATAGAGTAGGGTAAAACCTGATCCTTCTGCTATTTAGCTCTAAGTAGTGCTAATCAGCTAGTCAGGAGAGCATATGCTACACCCCCTTATAAGGAGAGGGGCAATGGCAGCACTTCAGTGGTGCTTGGAGAGGCTTTATATCTCAAAGGCACCCATTGCCATATGGTGCTCCTGCCAAGGCGAAACTGGGCTCCGCTTGGAAGGAATGATTTGGCCAACGCTCTTACAGCCAGTGCCAGAAACGTCAACTCTGGGAATTTAGGGTGGGCAACAACTCGCTTTCGAATAACAATCTATTCACCTTTTTTTCTTTGGTCTTTTGAAAGAGATCTAGCTGATGAATTTAGAGAGAAGCAAAAAAGTAAAATCCAAACTTTTTCATTTCTTCAGATAATGCCCTTATCCCCTGAAGAAATGAGGACCACAGTTATTAGCTTAATGAATTTTTCCATTATTGGGAAGCAAGTTCAAAAGGAATAGCAGTTCTTCTGCATCTTTTCCCATATTTGTTGCAGATTTTATTTTTATTTTCTGTAATGGTATTTATAAGACATTCTATATAGTGTTTTATGTTTCAAACCCCAGACAGGCCCTTGTGGGCTCTGTTTAACATTTCTGCTCTCATGCTGTGCTGCATTATGATTTGGTGGTTTTTTATGCCACCTTACAATATGTGCAGCAAGTTCACATTGATAGATCCCACAAAAAGTTATGCTTGGATGGTTCTGGGCTTTCACTGTTGACCATCCATCCAGAATTACTCTAACAATCACTTCCAAGTTGGCATCATTTGGTGCTTCTCATTACTCAGAAACAGTATTACTTGACTCATGATTACTTCAAACCTTGCTGCTTGCTGTGATTTTTTATGCTTAGAAGCTCTTGAAAGCTTAACTGCTCTAAGAAAGTCGTTAGTGTGCTTTAGAAATGTACTTCTGTTTTCAGGATTGTTTCCTGTGTTTTGGATGAGTCATTGCTTGTTTATATGGATGTGATCAGGTCCTTCTCAGAACTACGCAGGAATTACCAGAATCCGGTTTTGACACTTGGTACTAATCCAGTGATCTTTGAGACAAAGATTTCTTGGGTTGAGTGTGCAATTTCTGGCTAAAATCAGAGGAAAAAACCAAAACTTTTCATTCTGCATCTGATTGCTAAAAACCTCCTTAGAGAGCGCACTCATGTAGGAAATGCAAAATCTTAACTCAGATACACTCTCTGCTATTTTTGTCTCTAGCAGGTGAATTGCTTGATAAGCAGAATACTTACAGTTCTGCAAAGGGTCCCTTTGAAATTCTCCAGTTGTATAAATAAGGATACTTTGAAAATGCTTTCAAATATCTGAATCGTTATTGGTCCAAAAGGAGGCTTAGCCTAGAAAACGATTTTAAGTGCATTTTTCTTGTGATATATGAGAGACCCAGAATGCAGTGTCACAACCTAGTCACTTCAGAAGCGAAATCTCCTGTAAGAATATCCAGACATCATCTACCACATTATACCCTTATGTTACAGTCTGCCACTCTCTCATGTGGGATGCTACAAACTTATTGTGGGAACATAGTAGAAACATGGTGAACAAGAATATTTAAAAGTGATCCTTTTGGGCATATGAAAGGGGCTGTTTTTCACACAGTTGCAGTGCATACACCTGCTAAGGGAGTAAAAAGAATCATCAAGTGTCACTGGGGAAAAGCAACAATGCAGAGGAACTTCAGATGTTGATCTTTTTCCTGAAGGCAACATGTCATGAAGCTCTACCCCTGAAGTTCAAGTCCTTTAGCCTATGTAAGACAGGAATCTAAACCTGGAATCTATTTGACATAAAGCTCATTGCTGACACAGTTGTTCTCTTTTTCTCATGGAAGAAAAAAAAACAAAAAGAAGGAAACCTATGAAAGGCCTGTACAGTGACGAAAAATGCTTCTGATAGCCAGACCTGCTGAACTGGATATCAGCTATTATTTTTACAGTGTTGATGATTATCACATTAGCTCGAGAGGGTATAAGTATCCGTTTCCACCTGTTTTTTAGGGGATTTAAAATTTTGTTGAGTGGCACTTTTTGAGTTCTGAAGCAAAATCACAAAGCAAAATTATTTTAAAATGCAGCAGCAAGAAGAGATGTGCAAATGTAGAGTTTAAAATTTTGTCAAACTAGAGTTGCCAAAATCACGGGCTTGCATTTAGATCTGGAAATATTCTTGCTTTTGGAAGTCTAGACGTCTTTTCCCAGCTCTCCCTTGGGCTACGTTGCATTTGGTAGCCTTATTCAAATCTCCTCAATCTACATAAATCTGTAACATTTCTTATTATTGAATGTGATTGGGTTGCTAACCACACCGATCAGTATCTGCATTCTCTCAATAACACTGCATCTTACCATCTTGCCACAATCAACTTTTCCTTTATTTCTCCGGACTAATGAGACTGTACTCTGTGTGATGCTAGTACTTTTGGCAGCATAATGGGATCTGTATCAGTATGATGTGTTTTATTCACAATGCTTTCAGGTCTATTAAACACCTCATCAAATTCTTCAAAAATTTTCTTTGCATCCTGTTCTGTAGACAGGCTACATGGCTGTCTGAACAGCAACATTTTCAGATTGCTCTTCAAACCTAAACAAATCTTTTCTATTCCCTTGGCCTCTGCTGCCTGATGTTCATCTCAGACACAGATGTACAGCACCTGTGATATCCAGAGCCATGGTAAGAAACCCACCTTAACAGCTCAGTGCCAGGCATGTGACTTTAATAAGAGTTACAAAAAGTTTATTTTCCCCAGTTCCTGGTATGGGTCAGTAGCTTCTGTTTTCAATGGATTAACTCCAGGATACTCATGCAAATTGAACAAAACTTCCAAGTCTTTTAACTTCCAAGCACAGAGTCTTCTGTCCCTCTGATTGCTTATGTTTATTGGCTGTTGGGCCTTCACTGAGGAAATACTGGACATATGTTTTTTTAACAGGAGATGAGGGAAATACAAAGAAATATTTGATGTTCTAATTCTTCAGAAAAAAGCCAATTTAAGAAAAATCAAGGGAAAGGGAAAACCAAAGAAACAGCAGCTATGAAACTTTTGGCTCCTTAAATCCTATTCTGGGCCTCATGTATTGAAATTTGTTGGGGGAAGTCTAATCAAGCCGGAAGGTCTCCTCCTAAATGACCAGCTGCAGAATCACTTGCTCCTCTATTCCAACAGATTTAATGGTTGGTGGATATCTGAAAAGACAGATTATAAACCAGTTCTGTCCTTTTCTCCACTGCTTGCTGTAGAGACAACTTGCAAGGTGTATTACACACAAATGCATTACACATTCAGCTACTTTGGCCTTCAAATCCAATTTTGGCTTTTATCACCCACTTTTCTTCCGAGTTGGAATGACTGATAATACATATGATATTTTCCTGCAAAAAAGCCAACAAACCACTATGATCAGAGAAATAAGACATAGATCAGGTCAGGATTTTCTGCTTGTCTTTGAAAGTTCTCTTATGTTCTAATTTGCATCTTTAGACCCCTGGATACCTTTCAAGGTCTGATCCTAAGGGATTTCCTCAAGGCCACACACTAAGACGTTAACGTGACGAGAAAGTGATCCCGCGTGTCTCGCGCACTATTCCAGCAGCCACATCCTTACCTCTTCATTTGTCATAGTACGCAAGTCATTCCTGTCAACCCTAAAAGTCCCTCCTTATCACTCCGTATACAGAAAACCCCCAGTTCTATTGTATCTGGGATCCATCATGGCCAACCTTTTGGCCCTATGTAATTTTGCTTAGCAACATTTAGTGCCAACTGTCAAAGGCTTGAAAGACACAACACTATCTTTTGTGCTCCCCATTCATCACAGGCTTTTAAACAGTCCAGGTGAATTGCAGCAAAACACAAACTGAAAGCGTGTGCAGCATCTGCTATGATCATCGTTCTTTTCTGGACCTTTCTTCTATTTTTTTTTTTTTTCTCCTTGTGCTGAGTGGTTCATTAGTATACGACAAATAGTTAAAACCAACAAAAACATAACCACCAACTGTCATCTTCATTCATATTCCCTATTTGACTTTCTAGACTGGAAAACTTTTTAATGAGGATGCTTTTTTTCGTAGACAAATTGCAAGTCAGATTCTATTGAATAGGGCGAGTGGGTGCAAATTGTCTTTGGAAGATCAAACAATATCACACGAACATAGGGGCTAAAGAGTCAGTTTATGGCTTCTGATGCCAAAACTGATAGGTATTTAATCACTGCTCAAATAGCCTGTGGAAATGGGGAATGGTAAGTAAACTGTGATAGCTTAGGAAAACTTGGTTGAGCTTTCAATAATTTGACCTCTGGGAATGCTTTTAGAGTCAGCAGTATGTACAAATGTGTGCTAGAAGAGGAGAGAGGGGAATTCAAAGAAAAACAAGCTGTAAGAAAGCATTAACTAACTCTCTCTTTCCCTCTCCGAATCCCCAGTGATTAGGGATTTCAGCAGGAGAGGGGAACTTTATCCCTCCTCTAGACTGCATTTGTAACAATTTCAGAAAATCTTTGCTCTACATTATTTTTCTATTTGCTTTTCTGACATCAGACTTCATGATATTTTAGGCAGGTAAATGTAGACATTGGAAAGAAAGATTCCTTCTCTCTCCTGAAGTGTTGAAATCCAAAACAAAGTTAGGATGGAGCTGAACCAGTCAGTCACATAAATCTTGTTTTTGGAAATCCAAACGTAGGTTGGACACATGCACGTACATATACCATTAGAGCAATTTTCTAGGAAAATAACTGAAAACCCACCTTGGTTTCTGTTTCTCAGGCATTCTAGAAATACTTCTAATACTTTGGTACTTTGACAATTGTATGTTCATACGGAGAGAATAACTACAAAGAGCATCAGGTAATAAAACAAAGATCCTTGACTCTGCAATGAGGATTTTTACGCCAGTACTTGGTCTTGGAGAAAGTGCAGTCAACCCCAAGTCTGAACAGTTGCAGTCCCCCTTCCCTCTTTTCTCTCCAGGCAGGATATGAAGCTTCTCAGAACTCCCTGGAGCATCTCACCCAGTGACTGGGAACTAACAGCAGTGGTAGAGGTGGTAAAAGTGGCAAAGGAAAGGGAACATATGGCCAGATGTAGGGAGGAGCGCTGCACCAAGTCAGCCTGACACCTTGTTGGAGATCATATGATAATGGAGACCTGCTGACACTGTGTAACGTCTTTTTGCTCTCTCAGAGCCTGCCCTGTTCCCTGTAACTGAGGAGAAGGGAAGACAAAGATGCTGTTACTGCCAATAAATATTTCCCACAACAATGGAAATTCTTAATTCTGGACCAGAATGAGCTACTTAGCAACACCTTAGTGACTTGTGATCAGACTAAGAAGGAAAAAAATTATATCCTAATAAGCCACCTTTTTTGTGCATGCAAAGTAGTTTAATTAAAAGATGTATTATACCAAAATAGTCATGGAAAAAGGCTGGACTCATATAGGCACATTATGTATCTAGATGTATACACATAAAGACAATATGTGTTCCGTATTAATAGTATAACATAATTATGATAATTAGCCATTTTCATTTCCCCTGGAATTTTACAATATCTCACAGATTAATCTCTCAGGTTTTCTTTTTTGCTGTTGTTATTTCTGTTTAAATCGTATAGCATCATGTACTAGTTTCATGAATCTCTCAGCCAAATTCTTAAATATCTTAAATCTTTCTTAAAGCTTTACCTATCATTTTTTTAAATTATAAATGTGTCTATGAAGGTTGCTTTTCTTCTATCTTTTTTTTTCTTTTTATTCTTTTAATGTTTGTCTCCACCTTCAAGTGAAACAGAACAAAAATATGTTCATAAAGACAAAAATTCCATTGTTTATACTGATCAGCACAGACTAGGCAGTGAGGGGGAAAAATCGAGGCATCTGTTGAATACAAATGAAGGCAGCAGGTTGGTGTGTGAGTTCTTAGGTTCTGAAGCTACTTGCAATTTGCTTTTAGTGACTGAAACCTCACTCTGCTCCTCTCCCTCCTCCACCACAGGACAAAGTTAAGGAAAATACTGTCACTCCGGGAAGGTTACTTTACATGAAACTGCAAACTGTGATGCATGCAAAAACTCAGTCTTTAGCCATTTGCAGCGGTGTTCCACGTCAGACTTAAGTTTGCCAATGACAATTTTGTTCTAAACACACCCTTTTAGCTGCTGATAAAGAGCCTTGAAACTACTTGCGTGGTATTGCTAACAGGGAACAGTGTGCCTACGCCTAGAATTAGTGTCCTTAAAGGTTTTATTGTGGTGGCAGACCCAACTGTTAGGAGAGCTGCCTTGTGCCCAAAAGGTCTATTTTGTGCTTCAGCAACAGAGGCTTTCACAATAAATTGTGAAAATTGGAAGGATAACAGGAAAAAACCAGCATCCCATACTTCAAACGAATCTTGCTTCTCATTTTTCTTCCAAAGTGTTGAACGATACATTACATCATATGATGTGTGGTAATTCTCCCTTCTCTATTTTGAAGGGAATAAATGGGTTCTATTTCTGAGAAAATGTATTAAAGCCAAATTTTACTGTCAGTTACCCTGATGTCAGTCCCTAGCAAAAACAATTCAAATGCAGTTCCTCTGGATTCACACTGATGTAACAGAGAGCAGAATGTGGTGCTTGAAAAAGCAGCTGTCACCTTATGGAAAACTTATGAAATATCTTATTTGGAAACAAACGCTCTTCTGTGCAGTTCATTTCCTTGTACTTCTTTTCTTCTGGTCATTTTTTCTGAAGACAGTGTTTTAAAACAGAATCACCGTTGTTTCCTAAGAATTTATCTGCTTCTGCACTTATTCCCCACCTGACATCATAATCCTCTGGTTGTGATATAATAATCATTTTTACAATGACCAATTGTGATTCTACAAGCTAGGCTTAAAATCTGATCCAAAAAATGTCTTTTACTCTGATAGCTTACATAACATCATATCAAATTTTGTCTCAAGAGATAATAATTTCAACCAAGTGACATCAATTAAGTTTTCATACAAGGGAGTGGTACACTTGTTATACCTCCCTGGAGATAAATTCTCCCAGACTTTACAGTTTTATGATTTGACCTTTTAAAATATTTCCACTTTCTGCCCAATGCTTGGTGATACAAGTCTGATTTTGCTGAAGAAGAAAATATTGCGTACACAGTTCAGTCCAGTCTCCCACGGGAGTTAAAAGTTGCAACAAACAGAAGCTTAAGGAAAGGAAGATCAGATGCAAATATATTTCTCATGAATTGTTCAATGAATTTCAGATACCATAGTGATTTATGTGCATAACTTGCAAAGCAACATCGTTCTTGACAAGCACTGAGTGAGTACCCTTCTAAAGTTTGCAGTCTTATGTTTGAGGATACGGTTTCATCCTGTATTTTTGCTCTGAAATTCAGTGGTTTCTCTGTTCATCCTACCATCTTTGGCAGCTTTAACTGGAGTTATTCATGGGTTTCAAATTATGCACATGGTTTGCTGGATCTGCGCCCATGTGTGTTGAAATTTTGTAAAGAGTAGGACAGACAGCACAATCCAGAATCAGGGAGAGCCAAGTTTTGTTCTCTAGCGCACTTCAAACTTCAAGGAAGGACATCTGGGAAAAACAGGTATCTAGGGAAGCAGGTTATCAGATGCTGCGTAAACTAAACCTTACCTTCTTGACAGCTGATAGCACTTGAAAATTGAAGACTATGCTTAAATTTAAGCCTGCTGACTAACTCAGCTGGATGCAGGACCAAGATTTCTAGAGTCTCAAAATTTCATGTTTAAGTAGTCCATTATACTGAGATTTGAACTGTAAATTATTTTTAGCAAAAACTCTGGTTTGTTTAAATGACTGGATTTCAATGTTTTCTTCTATAACAGATATTTCTAAGGAAATTACTTCCTTAATTTAAATATTCTGCTTTTTATAAAACACTAAACCTACAAATGAACACGTGAAAGAAGTAACCTAATACTTTGTTAATAGTTTCTACTGCAATTGTTATTTTAAAGTTGTTATTTCTCATTAAAGATCTCAGAAGTTTCCACCCTTCCACAAGTTTTATCTTGCAAAATCAAGAGAACTCTGGCTTGTGGAGGAATTATTTTCTTCTTGGTAAGATGTCCTGCTATGGTAAAATCATCCATCTGGAATGCCCAGCTATAGAGCTGTAAAAGTAAATTTCTCTGTGCTATCATCTCCATTAAAGCCATGTGCACACAAGATGAGTCTCATACACCAGAAGATGGATCTCTGATGACATGAATTAGTACATAGCATGTGTTTCTTTGGAAAACTTTGTTTCATATTGAACACTGGTTGATGATACTCTCCAGTAATATCGCATTACGAAACTGATTATAAAAATACCGCAACCACATTATGGATAAAGTTATAATCCATTCTGTTTGCCACACCAATGCCTTACCATGCAAATCCATCCTAGATTTATTGACCGCAAATTATTGTATATGTGAAATAAATGAGTTGGAGAAAGAAGCATATCTTTATGGCTTTCAGCACATCTCCAGTGGAATCAGCATGAAAAACGCAAAAGCTATTTCACTAATCTCTTCCAACATTTTGTATCTGAAACAGCCACTGCCTCAAAAGCCGTATTTCTTCACTAATCGCATTTTCAAGGCTCCTGAAACAAAGGTTTCAAAGTATACTTTAGGATAGAGATTGTTTGCTTCTTTGTATGTTTCCTCTTTTTTTAGACATGTTATATAGTTCAATTACTGCAAAGGCAAAGTTTGAGATGGTTACTGTTGTTATTGCATGAAATTGATCTGGGCCCCAGCCAAACTCTGGTCTCATTCGCGTTAAGGCGGAGACATTCGGATGAAAATTAAGATCCTTCAAATGAAATACACTGGAGGATTAAGTTACAAGTGGCGGGACACATTACCTTATTTATCTAGTTGTGCTTGCGTGATTTGCTAGACCAGCCATTATGACAAATGTTCCTTACGCAATCTATTTTCAAGACTATTTCCATTAAAAGCAACATGATTGAGTACACTGCTTTGCTCATAGTTGAGATATGCTCCAGTGTTTATATCAAACCAATTAAACTGTGTTGTTTTAAAGTAATAAAAATGGTTCTGTAATTGCCACATGTTCTTCTCTGCCATTTTCAAGTCTGGAGACTAGGAAATAGTTTGCAAGTTTCTGTGCACGCTGTTTCTTCCTCACGCATTTGACCTCAATTTTATCTTGCACTGATTTGTGTTATAAAACATTCTAGATCTTTGGTGTGTGTGTGTGTGACAGTAGTCCTTCCTTATCTTTTTTCTAACATTTGGAATAAAGATACCTAAGGCGATACTGTTATTGTTACTGTTATTGTTATAGCAAGCATTTTTGTTGCTTAGCATTATCATGGTTGTACCTACCATGTCACAGGTAAAAACCCCTGAGCAGCTACACTAAAACAATGTAGTTGCTCACAATCACATCATTACCATCCTCTTTCTGGCAGTTGAGAAATATATTATATAGATCCTTTTGACACATCTGCTCTTGTGCAATATGTACCATCATCTTCAAAAGCATGTATTAATTCTGAGTGCCTCCATCTGAACCAAATTAAAGATCCTGAATTTGAAATAATGGGTGTCCTAAAACCTGTTTGTCATAGAATGTTATATTTGGAGCCAAATAAATTTAGCTACCATTTCTGGAAACCTCTTGGAAGGCATTAATTGTGGGTTTAAATTTGGGGAATTAAGCTATTTAAAATTCTGTCCTATGAGGTCTCTGTATGCAAGCAGACAAATAAGGAAGGGTCTTCTTTTCAATACCTGAAATTACATATTTCTCTATGGACTTTTGGTATCTTCTGTGGAAACCTTTCCTTTGCATTCATAAGTTTCCTTGTGTGGAGTTTGTGAGACCCCACCTGGAGTGCTGCATCCAACTCTGGGGTCCTCAGCACAAGAAGGACATAGACTTGTTGGAGCAGGGTCAGAGGAAGGCCATAAAGATGATTAGGGTGATGGAACACCTCTCCTGTGAGGAAAGGCTAAGAGAATTGGGATTGTTCAGTCTGGAAAAGTGAAGGCTCCAGGGGAACCTTATTGCAGCCTTCTGGTACCTAAAGAGGCTACAAGGGAACTGGAGAGGGACTTGTCACAGGGGCATGTGGTGATAGGACAAGGGGGAATGGCTTTAAACTGAAAGAACGTAAATTTAGGTTGGATATTAGAAAGAAATTCTTTACTATGACAGTGGTCAGGCACTGGAACATGTTGCCCATAGAAGTTTTCAAATCCCTGAAGGATTTCAAGGCAAGGCTGGATCACAGTTTGAGCAATCTGGTGGAAGGTGTCCATGCCCACAGCAGGTGGGTTGGAACTAGATGATCTTTTAGGTCCCTCCCAACCCAAAGCATTCTATGATTCTATAATTCATGCAAGCTAGAGCATCAAAGGCCTATTCAAAGCTGATTTGAGGTTAAAGCAAGACATGGAAAGATTTAGGGCACAGAATTACTTGCAAGACCATCAGGAGTAGTTTTTCACCCTGTGGGGTATAGCAAGCTCCTTTGGTCACCAGGCTTTAATGGGACTAATATTACCTGCCTAGGAACAGCTCTGAGCGTGTGGAAGCAGCCTGGGGAGCAGAACAGGTAGCTTAGTACATGGATGGTTACATATAGGGGATTTTTCTGCCATATGGAACATCTTGAAGCTACTCAGCAGGTTGCATGTTTTGAGGCTTGGGCTGTAGGGCTGAGGTACAGTGCTGTGTGGCTGTGAGTTGTTATGCATCCTCTGACTGTGTGAACACAGCCTGTGCTTAGTTCATGGTAAAAATGTGTGAGCTTATACCTCTGCCACCAGTGCAAAAAACACCTCTGGGTCCACTTCTTTTGCCTCCACTGCACAGTAACTGTTCGCTGCTGAAGCCTTACTCTTGTCGATGCAGCACAGTGCAGAAGCAATTTCCCCATCACTGAGGATTCTAGTTGGAAATCTCGTCAGAAGCAGAAGGGAAGATGATGCAGAAAGGAATTGATAAAAATCCCCAAAACCTTGCTTTCTAAGTTCAGAGACCAAGTGGTGGGAATAGAAATTGAAGCTCTTTCTGGAGAATGTTATGGTTCGTAATGACATTGAGCTGATATTTGTACTATATCCTGTACATTCTCTAAGAGAAAAAAGTGTGACAGAGCCAGATGATGGGAAAAACAGAGATGAAGAAATTCTCCCTCGAGATGCTGTAAACTCAAACCCTTGTGAGTATTCTATACATTGGTCCATCTTGTGTCTCTGAGAAGTCTCAAGTTGCTGGAGGAAAGCACAATGTCAGGAAACATACCTGTAAAGGAGAGGGCCACTGCTGATACTGTGCTTTGCATACACCCAGAGAGTGAGGAGAAAAAAGAGAGAAAGAAAGAAAGAGGGCATACATTTTTACCAGCTGCCATATTATTTTGCAAAAACCTATATTCGTGAGCCATACTGGACTGCAAACTCTGCTTCTGTCCCTGTCAAGAGCCCAGCTTTAGCCAGTGAAGACCTGACAGCAGATATCTACAATCATACAACAGTAAATGGAAGGCTTTGAACTCATTTGCTTGCGTGAGATAAATAACTTTAGGAGACATAGTTAATGGCATACTTATCTTGTGCACAAGTGGAAGAGTTGGCTGTGATCCACTTCCGACTTTGAATTTTTACTACCACAGTTAGTATCAGATAAAAGCTGATTTCAGGAACCAAGAAAATTGTGTTAGAGAGAAAAGGAGGCTTCTGCCTCCTTCACAGCAGTTGGGAGTTAGTGGACATGCTGCAATTTCATTTCAGCAGTTTATGCTGGGACGCCTCTCATTCCAGAAGGCTTTGTTATACACAAGTAAAGCAGAATATCAGCAGTGTCTGGAACAGGACAGGTTAATGTACTGATAAAGAAGTAACACAAACTTCAGCTCAGAACAGCCAATAGTATGGGTTACAGATCATCAGTCAGCTAAGGAGTCTGGCCAAGGCAGATGGCGTTTATAATTTAAAGGATTTTCTTCTGCTTTTTCTGTGACAACAATTCACGCTACAAAAAAAACCCTGTATAACACTAATTGTGAAAGGAGAAACAAAAACTGCAGAAGCCTAAACACTATCTTATGCTGTATTAGCAGAAGGTGATGCATCCACAACACACTTAGTGAACGGGACAAGATTTAGTGCATACACTGCTATCTATATTTCTGCTGCTTCTTACAATGTATTTAAAAGGATGTTATTCTTCAGTGACTAATAAATTCCCTTTCAAAAACTACCCTAGATTCACTGAATTTGTTTTTAGGAAGAACATTTCACACACTCCATTTCACCTATTAGTCAAAAGTAAAAATGTTTCCCCAATGTGTCTGGAACATGAAGAGCCAGTTGAGGAGAAAAGAAAATCATATATAGATTCTCTTTTCCTACTGTTACCAGAGCTTCTCCATTTCTGCTCTGTGTTTCTACTGACCAGAGATGAACAGCTTTCAGGTCTGCGGAGGCAAATAGTTAAAAAAAATCAACAATAAAGAGTTATCTCTGTCTTCTTCCAACGCCCTTTGAAACCTGGGCTGTTTCACAACAAATAAAGTTCTTTAGGTACTAATAAGAATTTAATCACAATTTTTTAAAGAGTTTTGTATGAATTTCAGCCTTTAGTTACCTCAGTTTAGAATGCATATGATATGTTCTCTGTAACATCTTTTTAGCAGCAGAGCAAAAAGCTGTGTGAACTATTTGCTGTGAACTATGGAAAAGCAACAAAAAGGAATACTACTGTCAGGTGGCATTGCTATGTATCACCTTAATGCAATGACAAATAGTAATTAATTATGTATATCAGGGAAATCTGATTGCTTGAGTAAAAGCTGTCTTACAGTTTTACTTTGGAAAACAGATGTATACTCTGTTCATTTGTACATGGAGATGGCTCTGAGATATGGATATAAAATATAGCAGGATTACAAGGTTGATCCTATTTACGCTCAGGAGAAATAATGCACCTGCCATCTACAACAGCAGTAGCCCCAGTAGGAAACCGTGATACCTGAAAAGGAGACCAAAAACACTAGAAAAAAAGTCAAAGTTGTGATAAATAGTGTCATCAATATCCAACCTTCCCCCTGCCCTCTCAATCACATCTAATTTTTGAGGGTAGAGGTGAGGCCACCTCCTAGCCACCATGGAGCTTCTGAAGCTGCCCTGAATAATCTGTGTATTGCATTTACTTGTACCCTAAATCCCATGATATAAATGAATCATGTACAGTAGTGAAGCCAAAGAAATCTGGAACAACTATGAGCAGTACAGCTCCAGTAGCTGAATAAATCTGGGGCGGGTAAACTTAGGAAGGAAGAATTCTTAAACTGGTTTCACATTAAATGTTCCCGCCCTACACAGTGAGACTCACAAATCATTTGAACATGTATATCGGAGCAAAAGCACAAAACTTTTAAATTTTAAATTGATAATTTTAATAATTTTAAAATGAGGAAGGATTTTTCAAATTAAACATAGAAGGAAATCTACATTTTTAACTTTAGCAGAATAATCAACACTGATATCAGAGTTCATATATTTTGGTTGCTTAAGGCTTGGGTCAATATTTCCTCCCCAAAGTGACATAGGGTAGTAAAAATCAAGTTTTTTGTGAAAAGAAAGTGATTCCCCTATCACCCTTGCAAGAATAACTCCAAGCAAAGCAGGTTTTTTGAGAAGGTGGCATTCATGGAGCTCTCTGCCTGCTTCCCCTGCTGTCTTCTTGGGTATGTCTGAATATATGTCCCTGTAACCACTGAGCTGATGTAGCACCCGCTCCTGAAAGATGAGCAATGAGAGGCCTTGGTTTGCTGTGCTCCTTCTCCAAATATACTGTACATTCTTCCCAGGAATATCAGATTTATTATGCAAGTGCAGAACCAAAGCACAGTGCACCCTCATTAAAACTGGCCTTCCTGACCAAAAATGGATTTACAGAACACTTCTAAAAAAGTAATTACATTCATTTTGTGCATATTAAATGACATGACAGAAAGAATGACCTAAGACACTCTTGAGGAAGGTAAAGACCTGGACCAGTGCATCATCTGTGAAATCCTTCTGTCTCACATTAGACTTTTTCCAGCTTATCCTGGAAAAGAGAAAACATATAAAGGGGCCAGGGACTAAATGATATATTTCTTTAGGCTGTATGTAGCTGGTTTATATAATACAAGTTGTACGTCTATGCTATACACAATACAAGGGCCTGCCTAAATAATATTTGCTTTAGAAAAAACAAAACAAAGCATTAGCCATGACTAACAGCTCTGAGCTGTTGGAATTTTGAAAAGAAACAGAGATTGTGGCTCAAATCTGAATATTCATAATCAGACAGAACATATCTTAACACAACTAGATCTTAACACAACGAGGTATATGTGCAGTTTATAATAAAGCTGAGGTCGCCACTAAAATGCCTGATGCCACATGTAGCTTTCAAAGTTCTTCTCAATGCTAAATCATACCAGGACATTTGTGATAAATGTTTCTGCCTAAGTTAAGCTGTACAAAGAAAATCTAATGACTATCAAGGAGAAGCTTAAAGAGGTTCTAAAACTGATGAGTTTATTAAAAGACACAGTAATACATAGCTACTATGGCAGAAAGCAGAAATCTAATTTTTTCCATGAAAGATCTAAGAAGGCCTCTGGCAAAGTCTACTTACAGTAGTGTGATTGAAAATGATCAGCAATGGCTCATGTATCACACTAACCACAGTAACCACTAACCAAAACTGAGATTCAGTCTGCTCGAAAGAAGGCATTGACCTTAAGCAGTGGAAATAAGAAGCTTCAACTTCTTTCTAACTCTGTATGCCCTTTTAAAATGAAATCGGTCAGACATTATTTATTGCTGTCACAGGGGGATCTGGCAAACAGTTCGAGTGTTCAAGAACCTGAAAATGATTTGTTTTTTCAGATACGAAGTTGTGTAGTCGAACTGATAAAAAAGGGGGAAAGATTTAATAATTATAGTAGCACTGTCTGGGCAAACATGCAGTGGAACAATATCTATTACTAGGTTATGGAGTTGCCAACACATGAACAAACTCAGGTCTCGGGATAGAGGAGGACTGAAATTGGCAGAACTACATCTGAGACAGAACTGTGGGAAATCATCCAAGTTACCAGCATGGGATGGTAGGATCAGAATTTTCCAAGAGCTTTCCAAGGGAGACTATTCAGTCCTAGATGGGCTTTTGGTTAAAGGAAACAACCCTGCAATTTCTAGGGTGTTACAGGAATGTATGTATTCAAAAGGATATGTAAAAGTCATGTAATGGTCCAAAAACACCTTAGAGGAAGGGCAAAAATATTTTATAACAACCAAAATGAACAGTGAAGTAAAGAACATTGGCAGGGATTACCACATGAGCCAAAACTAACTGTAAGAGTGATAAATTCCTGCTAATGATAAAGGAAAATCAGCACCTTGAAGGAAAACACACATAGATGATATTGCTTAAATTGGCAAGGATAGATATACTTGTGTTAGAATATAATTCTGACTCTCAAGAGATGACTTTCACTGAAAATACTGCAGCTGAACATGTAGCCACATGTACTGAGTAGTTTTTTTGTGAAACCAGCTCTACTTCTAATAGAAACCTATTACTTAGTAAATTCTGCCAGAATTCAGTTAATGTTATTTTAAGCAGTTTCATTACAGGTATAGAATGCAACCTCTAATTGAAGTTATCCCTAATGTTATAGGTAAATAAGAAAATGATGCCAAAAAAACCCCCAACAAAACAGCAAAACCCAAAAACCCAAACTGAAACCCCAAAACCCTCGAAACTAATAAAAAACCTGTGGAGTCATGCTCCTAATGATGCTAAGCATGACTAATTTGTGGAGTGCTACAATGGGTCTGCCATGAGGTGCTATTTGCTCCAGAGAGAATAGAAAACATTAATAGGCTGTCAGAGTCAACACTAAAACAGAGACAGGAAAAACAGAAACTTACTTCGATCTGGTGCCACCAAGAGAAATGACCATTTTATTAAAATGAAATGAGAATATGTTGTGAGACTTAGACAGTCACCACTGGCATACTTTGGGGAAAACGGTATGTCCAAACTGACACAAACTTTAAAGAAAGGGTAATGTCTTTACAATTCTTGGAGACACATTTGAAAAGGTCATTTTCCCTAAGGAAGTGTCACTTGAGTAAGAGTCGCAGAAAACTGACACAGTGAAACCTGTGGGCATGGCATAACCAAAAATAAATGGGACTGATGGTCCCGATGGGAAGGCACGAAGTTTTCTGGGGCAGCATGTCAAAGGCTGCCGGTCACTTCAGAGCATTTACAGCTAATGAATAAAATATAAACTAAAAAGAGGTTATACATATTTGAAATTCTGTATTATTTTAATGATGATTTTTGATTTTTTTAATGTTTTGCTGGGAAAAGAAGAAATGAGATTCTGTGCTTTCAGTAAGTCTTTTCACATGTCTGTTGAGCTAGTGCTAAATTTACGTGGTGTCTGATATAAGTACTACTGCTCAGTTCAAAACCTCAGGAGCTAAATGATGCACAGTTTACTCAGATATCTGAACTCTGGGCAATTTTGAAGGAATACAGCAATAGCAAAGTTATAAAAGAGGTGGGGAAATATAATTTCTCATCTCTTGCCCATCTGAGAGTGAGTTTTAAGAAAAGCATAAAAAAGTAGATGAACAGACTCAATTTCGTGGTTAAAACATCAGCAATAAAGGAACCAGGGCAACATGAAAATAAAAATATTTAAGTGTCTCCCAGACAACTCATTTAATCTTATCTAAAAAATTTCCCTATACCTTTGATAACTTTCAAAATATTTAGTGCTGCTTCTGAAAGCATTTGAAAAATGTTACTCTGACTTGTCTAGCAAACTCTTTCTATAATTTGTTTTCCCAGTTGTCTTTCTGTGGCATTAGTATCACCAGGATAAACTGCTTGGTGCAGGATGAATTATTTTCTCCTTCTTTAAATCCCACTGATGAACATTGTTGGTAGTGTAGATTGGATTGACTCTTGCCTCTGATATTCCTGAGAATGAATTTTCAAGCCACTAATTTTATAAAGAAACGTCTCTCCCAGAATGGCTGCAGTTGGTTCATATATTATTTCCAGGCCTTTAATTCACTGTCATATCAAGCTACATCTAACTTTTAAAAAACTGTCATATAGTCTGAGTCTAAAATATGCTAGTATGCTACTTCCGTCATCATCTTCACCTCAGCTGTGTTGTAAACACAGCAAAAGTACTTGCTCAGGTTGTAGCTTCTGCAGTTCACATAGCTGGAGCTTTTATCTTGCTGTGAAGTATCACTGATAACCTCTTATCTTTGCTTCCTTAGATCATTAATAAAAAATTCTGCCTAGTCTTGCTTTCAGCTGGGATAGAGTTAATTTTCTTCTTAGTAGCTGGTACAGTGCTGTGTTTTGGATTCCGTATGAGAATAAATGTTGAAAACACACTCAGGTTTTAGTTGTTGCTAAGTAATTCTCAGTCTAAATCGAGGACTCTTCAGTTTCCCAGGCTCTGCCACCGAGCAGGTGCACAAGAAGCTGGGGGGGAAGCATGGCCAGGACAGCTGACCTGAGCTGACCAAAGGGATATTCCGTAACATGGAGCATCATGCCCAGTACAGAACCTGGGGGGAGTTGGTCAGGAGCTGACAGTCGCTGCTCAGAGATGGGATGGGCACTGGTCAGTGCATGGTGAGCAATTGCATTGTGCATCACATATCTTGGGCTTTCTTTCTCTCTCTTTTTCCTTTCCTTTACGCTTACTGGTTTTTTTTTTAATGTTACCATGCAAGCAGCTGCATGGTACGTAGTTGATGACTGGGGTTAAACCATGACATGCCCATTCTCCTGCTATATAACCAGGGTTTCAAAACTGTGTTTGAAGATGATCTGGTTACAGTTTAATGTGTGGATGTATGATAATGATACACCAACTAGTGTATTGAAGATGAAACAAATTGCATTTCATCTATAGTATAGAACCTTATTCATCTGACTGCTGTGTGCAGACAAAAAAATCCCACTACAGTAACTAAATAGCAATTCAAGACCTCCTGCCCTGACAATTGTGTTTTATCACTTCAGTACTTTTATTGATTTCTTACTCATTTCAGCTGGGAATTCCATATTTCTATGGAGACTAATTTTACAGTTATAAAACCTTTGCTTTATTGTGTTTTTTTCCTTGCTATTTTCACACTAAGATGATATTTTGGAAGGGAAATGTTGACAGAGCTTACTACTAAATTTTAAAAAATCCTCATGTAAAGACAACTTCAAAGAATTGTTCAATTACTAAGCTGTAAATCCTTATTTCCTTTTATTAACCTTCCAGTCAGACATAGAATGTGTTACAGCAGGAAGCTAAAGTGATCCCTTAAATTTTAGGCTGTTTCCATTTATGTTAAAATCTTTCTAATGTCTACTGTATGGCCTAGGAGTTATTCTAATCCTAGATATGACAGATAAATGTCTATTTAGAGAGAGATAAAACAGATTGGGTATATCAGGTGGATAAAGTCTGAATCAAGGATTCCAAGCCTCTCATGCAATCGTTAGCGACATTATTAATCCTAAGCAATTGACTTTGCAAATCTCCAATCGAAGTTGAATTTTTGCAGACGGGTAAGGAGAGTTTTTTCCTTCATGGAGGAGGGCAATGGGTACTGCTGCAATGCTGACAATTTTTCCCTGTCACTTTGGGTAACATGAACATTTCCAGTTGCCACCAGTAACAAAAACAAACAGGCAAACAACCCCATGAACCAAAACTGTTATCTAATTCCTGCTATTCTAACTACAGAAGTTTCAACAGACTTCTTGTTTGCTCAAATTATCATCAAAAGAATATTCTTGTATATAGCACTAGAAGACAAAAATAAAATCAGCTTAGTTCATACAAATTCATGTTTCTTACATTACATCAAGTTGAAGAACTGTCTGCTTTTGATTGCTGTGTTTTGCTATCAGTTGTATATTTGCTTTGGAACATAAGCTCTACAATGCCTTTGATGCCAAATGTCTGGCAGGTGTATCCATGTGTTCCGCACAAACAGCAAGCAAACTAGGAACCTTGTGTGACAAAATAAGCAGACAAGTATTTGGGTAGTGATGAGACAGTATTTGAATTCCCACAGTGCCTTTGAAGAGGCTGGTGCACAATGCCTCACAAGATTTAGTCTGAAATGCAGGGTAGTTCTTCCATGGGGTATAGGAAGGCTGGTGACACTATTTTCTACCTCCTTGTTCTCTATGCCTTCAAGGACCTGGGCTGTGTTTGCTTCTTTCTAGGAGAGATAAGGAAAGAAATTGGATATTACGCTAATGGGTATAGAGATAACCTATTCCTGCCCCTGTTTGTAAACGTGATATTCTCTCATGCTCTTATGACATATCTGATTGCAAAGCACAGAGGTACAGGCCACATCTCCCATAGCTGGATCAGTATTCACTCTCCTTTTGTGCTTTCCCTGCCCTGGAAACTCCAAGTTTACTTGACATTAAGTCTACCTTTAGCTCTGTCTTCACAAAACCCCTGCTATTAACTTGTGCTAGCTCAGCCGTAAAAAAGAACAAAAGCTAAAATTCAGATATGCAGACACTTATGATTTCTCTAAGAGGGCAAATTTTTGATGCTGATAGAGCTCATCTCAAACAACTGTTGGGGTCACCCATGTGCTCAGAGAAAATGTTGAATCACGGAGGAAGAACTGGTGAGGTGATTTGGCTCACTGCTGTGTTGAGAATCACCCAGCACGTCATCTAATTATGTTATCAGCTTTGTTCCAGAGTGACATGCATATGAGCACAGTGCCCAGCTGGACTTAGGATCAAGAGTGCTACTCCACAGGGGGATTTTCACACTCAAACTTGCTTAACACAAATGGTCTAAGTGTAACGAAAAGCCTCCACCTCCTTGCTGGAGCAAAGAGGATAAAGCCATCAGGATAAATACCATCCTTTCACCATTTAACTTAATGAGGGCTTCCCTTCTCACATATTTCAGCTACACAAAAAACCCAAACCCAAACTTCAGGCAAATAATAAACAGGGTTTTTTTATGACTTTAGAAAATCTAATTGCAAATCTTCCATAGACTTCTGAAACGTAGATGAAATAAGACTTTGCATATTCTCTTCCAGCTCATAGAAGTGATAGTAAATGGCTGGTCGTTTGGGGGTGTAGAAGCCTATGGAGTCAAAAAAGAATCCATGGGCCATACCTGGAATTCAGCAGTACTGAGTTGATCAACTCTTCAGGAAACATCTGAAGTTAGAAATAACTCCTTGAGATGTACTAAAAAAAAAAGCTCTCCATGACCTATGAGTCATGACACAAATGTCCTTTATGCCTTGATATTTCATTTTACAATGTTTTTTATTATGGAACAATGGAACAAGTCATGACCAAAACTTTAGTCATTAACTCTTTTCTGATCTACTACCAATTTGGAAAGTGGCGACCACATGATTCATATATATAATGCCAAAACAGGAGCAGCATGAATGTTAAATTATTTGCCATGTTCACAGACTGTCAGATGGGGCAGATAGCCAGCTTTTCAAAATAATCACAAAGCTATCTGCACAGCTGTATCGTATTTTCAGCTTGTACTCCTTTACTACTGCAACCAGCATCCAGTGTTCTCAACCCAGTGCTCTCTTTGATGAACATGGGTTTCAATTCATATTTCTTCTTGCTATAAATGAAAGGAAAGGGAAAAAAAGTGTGACTGTCTAGTCTGATCTCTAATTTCCTCTGAAGCAATATTGCAAAAATTTCCCATTTGCAAAGCAGGAATAAAAGAGGGAGGTGATAAACAAGCGTAGAAGTGTTGCATGGATGACATGAATAGATGAAGGACCTAAACTAATTGTGAGAAGTGAGAAGAATGAATTGGAGTGACAACACATAATCAAATTCTCTTTTCATTGTTTCCTATCTCATTTCTGCAAAGTGTGTTGAACTCATGATTGTCTATCATTAAAGGACAGAACATTTGCCTTTATTGTACCCAAACTGCTTCAGTTGCTATTTATCAATCTGTTTAATTAATAAATAAATTGCTGCTCCCAATTGTTTTGGAAATGCTACACAGTACTCCAAGATTATAAGGTAAGAAAGTGCATTGGCAAAAATATTACTACTTAATATAATGCAATTATGTTACTGATAATCTGGAAAACAAATCTATCACTGTAACAGTTCTGCCACCCACGCACCCCAAGCAGAAACAAGGACTGTGCAAAGCTCTGTGAGACACCCTGCCTCAGAGAGCTGACAGTCTGAGGGTATGGCAGGAAGCAAGTGGATATGGGCAAACAGATGGGCAAAGTGGAAGCTAACAGTGAAATGGTTATGATTAGTGTAATAGTTTCCGAATATTTGATCATGAGCCTGCTGCAGGGGCAAAGAAAAAAGCCTTTATTTTATTCTTCCATAAAGGGATGGATGTTAATGAGATAATTAGGGTAATGATGTAATTAAAAGCAAAGCTGGGGTCCCAAAAGATATAATTTATAATATGGGTGAGGAATATTACCCCATATGATGTTTTTAATATTCAATACAGTCTGTCTTTGAGAAACATTACAAATGCTTTAAGGCAAATTTAAAAATGCCATCTTCTAGAGGCAGAATTGGGTTGTTCCTTATTCCTTAAATAAATGTTGTAGGAAAGTGCAGTGGGTAGAGAGAACAGGTTATCCAGTTTCTGAGGACAAGCACAACAACCACCTAACTGTTCCTAAAAGGGCACTTGGCAAACCCTAGGGGTCAGGGAGAGGCAGTAAGGGAGTGGATTCAAGCTGGAGAATTCACCCTTCCGGAGCATTTTGGCTGCATTGATGGAAGCATACTGCAATTGATGTGATGGGACAGCAGTGCTCACCCTTTCCACTCAGCAGCCCAGCACAGCATTAGCAGGCTTTTCTGGAGGAAAAATACACCTCAGTTCTCGCAGCTCCAGCAGAAGGGAGAGCTGTGTTAAAATAAATCAGTCAAGCACTTAATAAGAATGACCTGTGAACTCCCTTCCTGTCAGAAATGGCCTTATTGTCAGAAAACTGTTGTAAGTGAGAATATTTGCTCCTCAAGATTTATTTTTTCATGATTGCCTAAACTAACTACCCTTTCTATTCCTCAGGGCAATGTGAAGTCTGTGCCGATGCATTATAAAATGGCTTTGTTTGCCAGAGCTCTTTGACTGCTGAGGGTTTCTGAGCATTCACATTGATTGGAGTTCATTGGCCCCTATGGTGTCCCCACCATCAATATGTTACATCCATAATACAGCAGGAAAAATAACCAACAGCACACACAATAAATAAAAATATCCTTACTTCAAAAGCATAATTCATCAAATTTTTGCAATATTAAGATAACTTTGAGGTATCTCTCCTTCCTGTAAACCTCTGTCTTAATAAACTAGATTACACAGGCACGGATTCTCAGTCCATAGGTTTTAACTCAGATAGCTTTCCCCCTATAGACAGCTTAAGTCAACAGAAAGACTGTCACCTACTCAGAGGGCTTTGGATCAGCTTTGGGAGCTCAAAGTTTTCCTGAAACCTGACAATTTAAGCACAACTACACCTATCCACAGATAAGATTAAAACTGCTTGAAAAATGGTACTTTTCCCTGTCATACTTCACAGGGAAAAAAAAATTAATTTTTTGGACTATAATCAAAAATACTTTGGCATTCCTTCAAATAAATGGGCCTGAGAAAAAGAAATTTAAAGGCTTAGAAAAAGCATGGAGATGCTCTTACTCTACCTCTTTGGTTGATTTTGTATTTATTTTCTTAAAAGAAAAACAAATATAAATATAAAGAAGTTTTATTTAGGTTACTCTAAGAATTTTTGCCTAAACTGAACCGAAGAAAAATTTTATGCCAAATTGCAACATGCCCCAAACAAAAAAACCCACACCCCCAACCTTGCCATTACAATTTTCTAAATGGTGTTTTTTTCTGCACTTGGAGTCAAGAAAGCCAGAGAGGTGGCGTGAGATCTTTGCAGTGCACGTTTTTGTTGAAATTTCTATTTTTTATCCAGTTTCCAAAACTAAACACACTCCTACTTGAGGAGGGAGAGATTCAAACCCCTTTTTTCCTGGTTCAAGGCAAGGGTTAAAGGCAGGAATCCCCCCTTCCCCAAGGC
The DNA here is from genome assembly GCA_013397755.1 of Cnemophilus loriae. Classification (NCBI taxonomy): domain Eukaryota; kingdom Metazoa; phylum Chordata; class Aves; order Passeriformes; family Corvidae; genus Cnemophilus; species Cnemophilus loriae. The sequence goes on along the minus strand of VZTF01002612.1, from coordinate 413,160 downwards.
TGCTGCAATCATCACAACCTACAGTAGTGTTTGAATGCATTTTTTCTCCATGGCTCATAGAGACGGTCTTTCGTTTTGCATAAAATACTTCAATATTTATTGAGCCAGCAAGAGAGCGTGAAAATGACTGTATAAGACAGTGGTTAGACCCATCCCAGGGGATGTGAGACACTTGGGTTCCCTTCCCAGTCCAATGAATTTTTAATTGCATTCTAAAAAGTGGAACAGCCTTGAGAGAAGAGACAAAGCCTGACTCAACTTCCCGGAAACCAGATGAGCTTTGTTCAAAGGCCAGATGTTAATCAAGCATAAGGAGGATGGGAGCCCCTTTTCCTGGATTTGTTTGACTGCCCTGATTCGTGGGCCATAGGGTGGAATGAGATATGGTTATAATATACATCTCTCTGGTTTACAAAGGAAGGTAATCTGGGCATTTGACTGCTTTCATTGATTGCTTTCAATACACGTAAACACAAAACAAATAACTTTTCAAATGTCCAAATTTCAGAAAGTTAAGATTTTGATTCTTAAATTAAGGCCAAGAGGAAGAGTCAGCCATTTTCACAGCTCATGGAGAAACATTTTATTTTACCATTTCCCAGAACAGTTACTGATTTTTCTTTTTGTACATTTTTTTTCCTTCAAAGAAAACATTCTTCATATAAAGCAAATACAGAATTTTGTTCAAAACAAACACACAGTTTTTGCCTCATGTACCCATTCATCCTGGAAAATCTTTCTCTATGAATAAACATCTACATTAGAAAGGGTTTTGATCCTACTTTCCTAATTCCTACGGTTACTCACATTTATACCATGATGGGATATGAATTAAATTCAGCACGTGTAACGCTAGTGAAAGGCAATGAACTTTACATCAGGAAGGAACCGGATTCATGCTATATATAAGAGGAATCAAACAGCCTTCAAGTCCGAGTTTCATGAGACACAAGAGGTATGCACCTTTTTCATTATAATTGAATGTAAGTGCTTGTATGGTTTTTAACAACCAGTGATTGCTCTTGTGGTTTTATGGCCTGGTCATATGCCCACTGAAATCAGCAGAATGAACTGTGAAAGGCTTCTGAGCTTGCTTAAAGGTGCAGCTCAGTGACACAGAACAACCCAGCTGCCTTATCAACAGAAAGGATTTGAACAAAATGACGAAAAATAAATCTAAAAAAAATTGCTAAAGCAAAGGTGATTGCTTGCAGAGTTTAAAATTTTTAGATCTACATGGTTTATACTTTCCCATGCTCCTTTTCTCATCAATAATCCAACCATTCATCTTCTGTGAAATCTAAACCTTCTGTGCTTCATGTTTTATTCATCCTAAGGTGCTTAATTTATACCAAAGGACAGCAGAGGGGCTAAGAGTAGCCTGTGTAAGGGGAGATGCCTTTAAGGCTATTATTCATGCCCTTTGATCTCAAGTTTTCACTCAGGAAACTTTGGTTCTGTGGGTAATTAGAGGCTGCCACTAACTTTTACTCTATAAATTACAATAAATCTGAAGAAAGCCAAGGATGTTGGAGACTGTAGCCATGTTTTGAAATCTACAATACTCAGAGCAATTATAAATATGTTCTAAAACCCCAAAGTTAATTATGAATCAAGGCTGGTTATTTTCTTTTAAATCTATTTTTCATAATTTAATTGATAAGTATTACCAAATCCAAAAGTATTTGTGACTGTTTACTTTATTCAACACTTAGGTTGACACCTAACAAACTACAGCATGATGGATGAAGACTGACACGAAACTTAAACTTTCCCTTGGAAATGTATGTTGTGAGCTGTACACAATCAGTTATTTCAGACAAAGCCCATGCTGTTTCCTCTTCTCCTAAGACACTGCTACATATTTAGGTTTTCAGCTTGAAAGCCCATTTTGGCACCACTAATGAAATAAATTATGTTTCTTGTCAGATCTCCCACTGGGTGGCGTGTGGTACCTCATGTATGTTCATTTGTCACCCTCAAATAGAATAATACTTCCTGCAGGTTCCCAGAGCAGATAACTGCCCAAGTGGAAGTTAATTAAGTCATTGGTTCACTTTGCTCCCAAGGATGTTAAACCACCGATGCTAAATAAAAGACTTATAGTATCACACTGGAGACACATCCAGTTAAAAAACCAGAAGAATTCACACGTATACAGAGCTGATTATGGGGAAAAGAGGACTAATAGATAATAAGTAATTTAAAAGGGAAAACAGAACCAGAAATTAGTCTTAAAGTCAGCAGAAACTGTCTTCCCTGAAAAATCTAAATGGAAAAAATCTGCTGAAAAAATTGCACTTTCTCCTATTTCAAATTTGAAACTTGACATGACATTTCATTGTGTCATGTTTTCACTAGTGATTTTTCACTTATCTTCGGTAGATGATAACAGAATCACTTTTTCTAACTGCAAATTCATCCAAGCCCAAGGAGTTGGTTTATTTTCTTAAATATAACCTAAGGGAAATATTTACAATTTATTAAATACTTAAGATTTGCTGTCAACAAAGTGATGGAATCATTTTTATATTTTTTTTCCCATGGAGGAGGAGAATACTTTTGTTGCTTCAACAGTTAAGGAAAAAATGTTTTATTTCTACAGAGGAGCATAAAATAGTAGCTACATTTTTTAGAGCAATTTTTTAGGTAGAACACAAAGTTCACCAATACTTTTGTCTCTCTAGTAACTATGAGTACAAGGCTTCTACCCATTACCAATTTGATCAGCTCCCATTACAACAACAAAACCTGGCAGGCAATAAAATTTGACATTTTGCTTTATACTTTACTATAATCTTTTTATCCGCCTGACAGTAAAACTAATTGAAGACCAATGAAATGCTAAGAACAATAGAAATTAAAATCCTTCTGCTTCTGGGTTCCCAGTTCAAAATCATATTCCATTTCCAAAAGGAAACTCTGCTTTGGGCTAGAGATGGCCTTCAGTGTCCCATGTGCTGATCAGAATAAGTCTAAGGATGTTGATTAAGACCTCAGGGGAATATTGTGAAATCTTAATAGTAGGAATAGAGTGCTTAGTTACCTCTACACATGATGGAGGTACTGTGAGGAACTACTCATGCTATAGGATAAGGTGACTTTGTGCCGAAGACTACCAGACTGGCAAAACTCACGTGAAAAAAAGTGAAGAAAAAGAAAAGAAAAATATCTGTGTAATTTAGCATAAGGGCATAAAAGAAAAATGGACCAATTTTGCTGTCTTTGGAGAGATTTCCTGCCCCATTCGCAAGGAGTGAGCAAGGCTGGATATAGGATTATCCGTTTTCCATTTCTATGGGAGGACTATATGCAGCCAAAATTATTCATTTTATCTTGCACCAACTTAATGAGAAGTTGTACTGCAACATAAGCATAAACAGAACCTGATCTGCATTTTAGCAGGGTAAAACATCTGGTACATAGTCATACGTAATACAAAAGAACTCTTTTGTGGGCTACTGCACATGAGAGCTTGTCCCGTCGAAGGATGGGGCACGGGGCCTTTCCGTGCCAGATTCTGCCCTCACAGGAAAAGCGACTCCCCTGAGCAGAGAAGGCTCGTTCTCTTTGTACAACCCTTCAGGAACAAACCTGTTCTAGGCCCAGAACAGTCTGAAGGTCATAAGGATGAGCATGGTTTAGGACCTGTTAGGCAGTAATGCAGAGGTTATTGACTTCAGGCAATGCTGCCTGCAAATGTGAAGGGGTAAAACAACTTAAAATTGTTACCTGGGAATGTGAAGTGCCCTGCCACCTGCACTAAGAGTCTATATCGATTAAAGGCAACCCACTTTAGAGACAAAGCTGGTGCATACTGGAGGCACTGACCAACTTTCTTGTTCTGTCTGCCATTGTGGAAACAAAGGTATTGTTAGAAGTCTAGATTTGAATTGCTTTGGCCTTCTCTAAACAGAATGGTAAATATGTAGCATGCAAATTGCAAATTATTTGCAACAGATGCTGTTTGTTAAATTTTCCTCCCCTTGCTGGGTTCAGTTCTCATTCACCTGAAAAACACAAGTGTAAGTGGCTGGTGCAAATGGAGACTTTGCCCCAGAACAGATGAGGGAGGAGTGGGCAGGTGGCCCTATTGCCAGGACTTTAGACTTTAATTCTAGATTCAGCCCTGATGTCTCTACATTCAGTCAGTAGAATGTGCACAGGACTTCCTGCTTGTCTTTTTTGTGTAGCCTGGAAACTTTTCCAGATAGTTATTGTATCTAACTACAGTGCCTAACTCAATGGAACTGGTCAAAGCTGGAGCCTTCCTACTAGAAAAGTGATCACAATGCAATGTAACTTCTCAAAATTACTATAGTAAACACATTGCTACATCTCTAAAAATGAAATACACATTTATGATGAGTGCCTCTAGATAGTTTCAAAACTTTTCCAAGAAGAATTGCATAGAGATTGTTATTAGTTAATGGAAGGGCGTTTACAGACATGAGGTTATAATGAAATTAAATTAATTCCAAACAAATAAGGAGGGGATATGTATTTCCAAGGACACCACATCCTTAACAAAGACCTGTGCTTTTATCCTCAGCACTAGGAGTTGAGGGCTGCACATAAGCTTTGATCAACCTTAATTAACTCTGGATTGGATCTGTGTCTGTGAATTGTTTATAGTATCTTGGCTGAAAGCAAGATGCTAACCAATACATTTACAGAAAAAATAAATCCCTCAAACTGAGTTTGACTTGCTGGATTAATATTATGCCAGCTAGCTTGGAAAAAAAAAATAGCCTTAAATATGTTGCTGTTCATCTTATTTAAAAAAAGAAAATCCTTACAAATTAGGATTTGTAACAGTGTTTCCCATGTGCAATATTTCTGTTGGAAAACTTGATGAGAAGCCCTTGGTATTGCTCTGTGGCTGGACTATGCCCTGCAGCTGTGCCTGGAGCAGAGTGTCGAACACTGAGGCTCCGGTTGTTTTGCGAAGCCAGCTGGGTGTCGGTGGGTGGTTTCCCAGCTGGCATCTTCTCAGGACTTTTGCCCAAGAGTCCCTCTGGCTGGTCGGGCAGCTTAAGAGTTGAACGTGTGGCTGGGATAACATCATCTCACTGCTGTGCTCAGCTGACCTTCACAGTGTTTTTGTTTTGACTCATATTTGCTTGCAAGGAATTTGCTGTTTCTGTCATTATATAAATACACAGACAGATGCAGGCCAAATTCTGAATCCTTGGCTTTGCAGGCTCCAAGCCCAGCCACAAATCGGAGCCGTGGCTGGAATCTGCACTGAACAGCATTAGGCAAACACAGTGGCTGTGCGGCTTTATACGCACCCAGCCCTGACACCTCTGCAAGGAAACCTGCAGGAGCACGGGTACCTGCACTGATCCTGCTGCAGAAACATCCGTGGGGCTCACTGACAGCTGGCAAGAAAGAATTAGGCCAGGCAGATCCCCTTCTCTCAACACCCAGCATGACCAAACACTCTCAGAAATCTGTGAGAAATCACCTATACCGCAGTAACTCCCATAGTTTTGTGTTTATACAATGCCAGCAATATCGGCTCAGCCAAGGGGGATAGATCCCTTCTTGTGGGGAACTCACAGCTCCATTCATTTACAGAAAAGGCACAGCAGAAGCTTGTAGGAAAGAAACATCCTCAGATAAACTGAGAGCAGGTGCTGAACAAGAAGTGTACATTTCTGAAAGCACCAATGCCAAAAACAAGATCTGTAGTAATCATGGCTGGTTTTGTTCTCTCATTCCCATACATTACTGCAGGCATCAACGAAGTCATAACAGTGTAACAGAAGTAAATCCAGAAAATACTGCTTTAGTCAAGGCTTTTTGCACCTCTTAGACAGGAGCAATTTCAGTGACCAATCTTACCTGCCAGAATCAAGTCCTGGGATTAGCTGTGCTCAATGATTTTCAAACTGTGGTTCTCCAAAGTGCTGGTAAATCATCCGTATGTGGTCGCTGGTCTATTAAACAGCATGATCTCATCAGCCCTAAATAGCTGAGCTAAACTCTGTGAGAAACTTTGAGAGCTGACAACAGACTTAGTACCAAACTGTGGGCGTCACTGTCCTCCACAGTACTGTCATTAAAGCACGCTGTGGGTGGAAGCTTGGAATCACCACTACTGAAGAGAGAAAAGACATTCTATGGCGATATCTACATTAAGCTTTCCCTGGACTGGAGCTCTGGGCTCCAGAGTGTTGAGCCCACTGGCTTGGATGTGCTATGAAGGCAGACAGACATCACAATGAGCTGTAGGAGATGGTGGTCCCAGCTCCTGGCACTCTTGCTTATCTCTGAAAATGCTTCTGCTCGGCTCCAAAGAGATGTTTGATTTCAGACAGATCTGAGGATGTGGCAGGTTTGACTTTAATCACTAATGGGCGTCATTTTTCCCTCCGTAAGGGCCCTCAGCAGCGCTGCCTTCAGCTGACAGCATGAGGGGAGGTTGGGTATGGGATGATCTCACCTGAGCAGGTCCTGCACTGCTGATTCCACTTCTGCTTCTTAAGAGCTTTGTCTGGCCCTAGGAGCCCTAGAAAGTTCTAAGATGTGAGCTATGGAGCTCCAACTTCTGCTCTGTGGTTTACCAAGGAAGTGTGCTATGTGACTAAGACATATCAGAAAGCATTGAATGCAAAATTAATGCAAATATTTTTTTCAATAGAAAATGTTTAATTTTTTGTTTTCTGCTTGTGCCTCAGACATGCAGCAATAATTTGAAGTTTGATTTTACTCCCTGCCCCCAATATAGTCTCTGATCTAGAGTAAGATATTTCCTCTTTTTTTTCTTCTTTTTATGTAACATGTGCATGGATACACTTATTAAAAGAAATCAGATGTCTGAGAAAACAAACAAACCAATACAAATAATTCAAACTATGCAAAGATAGAAGAAAATAACCCACAAGAGATTGAAAAATGATAATTTCACTGTTTTCAATTGAAAAATAATTTTGGAAGAGGGTTGCCTTTGCATATAGTTGTAACACTTTCACCCAAAGAGAATTTAGTCAATATGTGCTAACCTATTTAAACTAAAATGTTCCACAGAAGCACTTCTATATTGATCATATTTTTAAAATACGAGGTTTCTGTGGTCATTTTCTGATGAGAGAAGTGAAAAAAGAAGAAGAAGAAAGTACTGAAAAGCAGACCCTTATGATAGGATAATATGTTTTACAGAATTTGCAACTTTGGAGGTATGGGGGAGACTTCTAAAAGGCTTTTGCTTTTATGCATGTTTTTTCTTATTCTAATGCACATCAGAAACATACTCAAGCTGTTTTCGGGAATTGGAGTAGTCCAAGTACATCTCTCTGATCATCTCCAGCTCATTATAATGTGACCTGTGGGCCTGTGTGGTGCTGTGCCCTGGAGTCCTACTGCTCCAAACACCCTAACTAGGGACATGTTGGGACATGCAGACTGGATGGGACCTGCAGCAATTTTCTTTTGTGGGGAACCTAGAGCATAGACGGGGGGACCGGAGGCGCCTACTGCACCACGCCGTCTCCCTCGCCAGGGAGCTGGGCTGCTCCCAAGTCTCTCCATCTGAAATGCAAGCTCCATTTGCCATTTCCCCCCCAGCTTTATTTCAATTTGCATACACCTATGCTGGAAGAATAGATGTACTGTGCATAAATGTCCTAACTGGCACACAAACAAAGATGTTTATACATAAGCAAATTCATCCTTTGTTGGCTATTAGAGTCATTAGTCTCTTTCAAACACTTGAGTCATTCCATTCATGGAGCAGAAAAAGTACCACTGACCTCAGTGACCCGTCACAGACAAACCAGTGAGCAGCCAGAGATGGAAAAAGAAAGCAAATTCGCATTTAAAAAAAAAAAATAAAAAATCCATGAATTTAAATTTGTTTGCATAAATTGTTTAAAGAATCACAACTCACAGCTTAGTGAGGAAACTCATTTATTTTTTGAAGGAATTAACAATGAAGAATGAAGATCAAGGTCTTGTTCTGAAGCTCATTGTAGTCAATGGAAAGAATCACAGTTTAGTGGGCTTGGTGAGTGCTTCCTACTTTCAAGTCTGTTTGAAAAACCACAATTTTCAACCCTTTCAACTATGCGAGGAGATGGACCGTCTTTCCAAAACATGTAGAGATATTCAATATCCACAGACAAGGAAAGTCAGTTTGAAGAGATATGTTGGCACATAAGGGAAAAGGGGGTGTGTGGGGAAATGAAGGAAAAATAAGACATTATTTTCTTCATGTCCCTGCAGAGTGGGATGCAGGACAGAGAACATAAATTTAGGCCTGTGCTGCTGGGAACAGGAGAGGTGTCAGAAATCACACATTTTGCAGTGTGTTCCTCTACAAGAAAGTCCTTTGAGAGAAAAACCTCTAAGTGTGTGAGCAGAACCCATAAAATTTTACACCCACCCCCCCAAAAAAGGAAGAACCGAGAGTCCAAACCTGCCACAGAAACCTTGACCCTTCGTTTAAATTTGTCTGCAATGCTTTTACAAGACATAGGTTTAAAAAGGCTTCAAGCTTGCAGTAAAAAAGTTACATCTATAACTTTTTCATTGTAGCAAGCTGTTCTTGCTGGTGCCAAGATATTATTTTTTATACACAACAGTGTGCATATATGGTTTTAAAATTCTGCACGGTAGTTTCATACCAAACTCTTCATTGTTTATATAATTTTTCATGTCAAAATGCATTCTGCGTTCCAGAAAAAATGGAATATATCATATTTTAATAATTTTGCATAAATTGTGTTTACTGTGGGTTTAAGAAAAGCCTTTTCCTTCCAACTACCAATCTGATTGAAAACAATTATGCTTCTGGCACAAGACTCTGAACAATATTCAGCACAAATTACATTTCGTTCTATTATTAGTAGATGTGATATGCGAGAAATGAAGATGTATGGCTACTTGTTTCTGTTTATAATTATAGCAATGCCATTCCTATTTTCCCTCTTTTATATATGCTTTTTAGAATCTTTGAGTTGGATATCTATGTGTTTGTGATCTCTTATCCAAAGGGCAAAATGACAATGAAAATAAGAGCAGCTATCCTGTTACAAGATTAATTTGGAGATGATAAATGAGTGTTTTTAGAATGAATTGCATAGGTTACCACTTAAACAGGTCTTGGCAGCAAACCAGCCCTTTTCTTCAACAAAAAGGGGGGGAAAAATGTAGAGAATGTATAAATGAGTTGATTGCCCCAGGATGTCTCTCTCAAGAAGGATTAGAGAAGCCTACTGGGGCATTTTCTATCCCCACAAAAGCACTATTTGTGCTACAAAAGTTCACCCCGATAATCATGTTACTACAGAAAAAAAGAGAAAAAAGAGAAGGTTTTCTGCTCCTGTATAACCTCTTGTAAGACATTTGAAGTCATAGGTGCCACTAAGTCAGCTGTGTACTGCAGGCTCAGCCTATCCAAAGAGTGAGAGTGAGAACAAGTTCTCTCAAATACTCTTCAGCAAAGACAGGGAAAGCCAAACAATGTATTTTCCTGCTATCATTGAAAAAAGTACTGTGAAATCAAACTCCGCAGTCCAGGCACAGCTTCATCAGGGCTGTGCAGGTTTTAACTTCCAGGTTTTAACTGTGCTGTGTCTTTAGGTTGAGGCTATGGTTGGCCTCACATGTATACTTTGTAAGAAAAAAACCAGCAGCAGTATTTGAAGGGCAGCTCCCGGTCACGCACATTCTTATTCCTAAAGCTGTTTGTTCCAATTGAGACACAGGGATTTCTGAAATGCCCAATCAGTTATGAGTAAGATTCCAGCACGGCTTAAGGCCAGTCATGATATACATTTGATGAGATGGGACATCTGTGTTTCAGTTTGGTCTCTTTATACGAAATTTATTGGCAGGAATAAGTCTAAACTGTTGTCCGGGTATGTGACAAGACAACTGGAATATTTTTTAGTGGAGCCTGGTAATTTTTCTACCTTTTGCTTTGTTTTTCTTGCAAGATTTCTTCCTATAGCTATTTAATGAAGATAGAATGTCTTCCTCACCTTGATCATTGCGTTTTTTCATCTAATCTTTCTGTACTTACAACTTTTAAAGCTGCCATAGCTGTTCAGATCAAGAGCCTAGTTCCTTTCTGTGGAAGATATCAGTAGATATTTATGGAAATATTATAAGAAAAATGGAAAGAAAACAGGAACCATCCTCTCAGAAGAGTATAATCAGATTTTATGAGGGAATAGCTGATAGGGGTCTTCTCCATGGTTTTTTGTTTTATCCCATTTATTCTTCACTTATTTGGCTCAAAATCCAGTAGCACTGGGCTTCAAATTATGCTTTTTTTGGCTGTGCAAAAAGATACCTCATTTAAAAAAGGTATATTAGCTGCTAATTTTGTTGTTGTCTCGTAAGCGCTAGGTTATGGAAAATTTGACTTTTTCTATGCCCTTTTGGGTTAAAAGACTTGAATGGAGCATGGCAAGAAAAGGCCAAACAGTGGAACAAGATGCAGCAAAAAGTAGGGACAAAGAGAATTGTCGAAAACATGATAAGTAAAACCAGAGACGAGAGAAAGACTGGTGATGGGCATATGCTTAGAATAGAATGAAGGGATTCTTCAAAGGTGAGAGGACTAGAAATGGGATCTAATCAACCTGAACACCAACACTGTCTCTTAACCACTGCTCTGTGCTGTCTCCAGATATTTCGTTCATACCAGAGTGCTCTGTTCGTTAAAATTCATGCATCTACAAACAAGCAAAACAAAAAGCCCAAGACCAGATAAACAAACCAATCAAATGCTGATGCATAACAGAGGGGAAAATAAAAGGAAAGATTCCCTCCCCAGCCCCAGCTGTTCATATTTATATTCACTTGGCAAACACTTGAAAGAGTTTCTATCTGATGCATTCGTGAATGTCTGAGGGGGAAAAAATGGATCCTGGATAGATTCATACCGAGATATTGTTATATTTCATGGCAATCACAACCATCTTAATGATATATTGTATTTCTGTTGTTCTGTGTTTGAGCTACACTATGAGTTTATGGTATGGAAAGGACAAGGATGTGGCTTTCAGAAGCTGTTTATTTCAGGAAGACCTGTGTAAAGGATTGCCATCAGTCCATGGCATGTGGTTCATACCAGAACGCAGGGAAGGATACAGGTATTTTTTAACTGGGAGAACGGTATGCTCATTTCTGAAACAAGTGCTACAGGAACACTATTATTAAGTAGGAGAGGAAACATGGCCTCATGGACCAGCCTTTGGATAGCAAAACAGGAGGTCAGCTACTTTGTTCCACTTGCCCCTGGCACAGTATTTGCATATGAATGAACTGTCTTGAATTTAAATATAAGCCATCCAAAAGACCTGGTGCTCAGTCCAAACAAAATAAATAATTTCCCTGAGATCTGAAGAGAAGGTAAATTTATTCATAAAATTATGACTGTGAATTGTGATTCTGCCACTTATATTTGAGTGTTGAAGACAGCAGTCAAATTTCCCACTGTGACACAAACCACTACTGACAACAGAGAAACGTGTCTATGTGCAAAGCTGTCTGGCATGTATGCTGTCATAAAATTTATGTCTGACTTTAAGACAAAGAACATTCTGATTATAGGCACTTCTTGGAAAGGGTGAGTGAAAAAAATTATTAATTCTATTTGTATTTTGTATTTCAGGGAGCAAGACAGCCTCATCCAAAACCCAGTTAAGCAAAATATTATATTCCAATTTTTTTCACTGAATGCTGAGACCCAGGGTCCTCAGAGACTCAGATGTTACACACAACAAGGAATATACAAATCCTGCCCCAAATAATTTGCAATATAAACCTCTGAACCATTAGTGCATAACTGAGACTTTTTTTAGACCTACAGATATCAAATCAAATAGTTGCTTGTGCCTGAAAGCTGAAGATAGTTGCAGCATTTGGAATCAGAAAAGACAAACTATAGAATATCCACCATTCACCATTGAGACTTTAACAAAGTAAACAGAATGATCATTAAATCTTGTCAAGCAAGATCCTTTTCCATATATAAATTTCAACCTTCCAACCCAGATCAGATGCAGGTGCTCATGCTATCACCCTAAAAATAAATCCCAAATTCTACTTTGAATATTCTGAGTTCCCTGATTTTGTTTGCTTAGGAACATAGGATGATTTGGGTCGGAATGGATCTTTAAAGATAATTTAGTCTGACCTCCGAAGGGGGTTGGGCTTTGTCCCTAGTCACCCTTACCAAGAGAGAGAGTTTTATAGAAGGCATATCCCCAGGGACACGCTGGGCAATTATGCGGGGACATGAAGAGTATGTCACATTGCTTAACATGTTATGGCTCCAATCCCATACAGTTTTGGAGGGAGATAGGAAGACAGGTCAGGTACAAAGGGTATGTATGTCTGGAAACACAATGTCTTTCCAGTGCCAGTATTTGATAGGGTTAGGTTGGTCTGCACTGCTGGTTACAAATTGCTCTGTTCAAAAGATCAAGAACTGTGAAATAAAGAAATATTCAAGAAGTCCTGTTAAAAACACAGCAAATGCTTTCCTGATTTTGCTTTTGGTTGTTTACACCTCATGCTGCAGATGGTGTATATCATATAGATAGTAACCACTTGCAAAGAAATGTCACATACACTGTTGACCGTTCAAAGCAATTTCCTTTTCTTGGTTTGTTTTTTCTCTTTTTTTTTTTCAGAATTGTTTTTCCTGTTTTAATGCTACTTCTGACAGCAGATACCAAGTCACATCAGTCACCAGAAAACAAGTGTTTCTGATTTTTCTTCATTGTTAGTTGGATGTTTGTGGTTTTGCAGTCCTGGTTGTTAAAGTTCTTTCAAAAGAAGCCCAAGGTAAACATCCAAAGGCTCTTTTTACATTCACCCATTTTAAACATTTTCTCCTCAGTAAAAATTTTTATTCCCGGCCTGCAGGGACTGAAAGACATTGTGGTCATTTCTGTGTGCTTCAAGTGACACAAGAGGGTTGTGTGAACTTAAAGAGAAGGGGGGAATCCTGGGTTCTCCAAAGGACTTTGAACTTGCCCACTGATCACAGCAAACTGCGCTGCTGCATCCGAAGAGTAGCGATTGCAAAGGACACGCGCGTGTTTAGCACAGGCGCAGGACGTGACACCTGCTCCGGGACTCCAACCATCCAACCATTACTCATGTCTTTATTACCTTAAAACTGAATTATTCCTCAGCTCTTCATCTCTGACTATGCCTACATAGCACTCTGAAACTGCTTCTAATGCAGTGGAACAAGAAATATTTAATACGGAAACAAGTTTGATACTCAGTAAGTACAAATTGAAGCATTCCAGGCTAAATTTTTATGTGATATTTTTGACCTTAGGTAATACTAGTTGTTGGAGAAGCCTGATCATTTGTACAGTGCTGTCCTGCAAGAAATAGAAGGAGGTATTGAGGTTCAAAAGAAGTAAACATACTTTCTTAGGTAATGTGAGTCAATATTTCTGTTACTGAAGCTCAAAAGGCCATAATACACAAAGAGTTTCATTAACAGATTTTACCGATTAAAAAAAAAAAACAACCTCTGGAAATGGGGATTTTATATAAATAAGTCGAATATCTATCGTGCAGTTCAGACATTTGAAAACAGAGGTAATGTCTACTGAACTCTGGAAGAATGTGACTTTGAAATTATCCTTGAAGAGAGGACATTTACTTTCACTTGGACTGTCATTGGACTTGGGCAGCAAGAGCCTAATCCCGTGTCTATCCAATGTTTTCTCTCATCAAAGTGTTCCTAGCACTTAAATTGAGTCTAGTTTTTACAACCCCTTTCACTAACCTTGTTCAAGGTACTAATTCATACAATGACCAGATGGAAGGAACTTGGAGAAAGTTAGACAGCGGGAAGTCCAAAAATCTCCTTTTCAGCTGCATCCTGTTATACCTGTATCCAATGCCAGAGCTGCACACACAAACTCCTAATCTTTGGCAAAAAAATTTGCCACTGGCTCAGTGATGCTAAAAATGCCAGGGCAACCATTTTAGTCAGCTTGTTGCCACCACCTGGAAGTAAGAAAATTTTCTAACTCTGTTTTCAGCTTAGATAACTAGGTAAATTCTAACTGTTTGGGTGGATTGTGCAGCCACTCAAAGCCAGAGACTGGAATTCTTCACAGAACAGAAAAGCAAACCCCACAATATTTAATTAGTGGGAAACCCACCCTTTTTTTTACTCAGTAAAAGCATGGAGATTTGCAAATTTAAGTGACTTGATTTTCTTTAATTTGCATTTATTAAACACTGATGGAAGTCCATTGACTTGATGAGGTGACTTGTGTGTTTTAAAGGATGGTGAGAATACAGCCCCTGTGGTTGCCACTATCAGTTTTATATAAACTGCTGTCATACCTATTGCACTTCTGAATTTGCTTCCCAGCCTACAGAACACACATGGGTTTTAGTGTCTGTATATTGAGAAAACATGTAGATACAGTAGGAGAAAAGCTATCAAAAAGGCTGTTAAGAATGAATAAAAATTACCAGCAAGACCTTAGCCGAAGCAAATCTCTTTTGGACCAGACTTCGTGCAGTGAGTACTAAGAAACTTGTATAATTGGACCAACAGATTTTTGGTTTCTTTTCCAGCATCTGGTTGTCACTTGAACTACAATGCAGCTCCAATTATATTTTATAGGGAGCAATTTCGTTTTTATAGTTTAGGAATCCTTTGGAATTGGTTTGTGAAAGGAAATAAAATATTAAAAAAAAAAAAGAAAGAAAGAAAGAAAAGAAAAAGAAAAAGAAAAGAAGAAGAAAAAGATTGGCTGGCCTCAGAGCTTCTAAAGAGAAAGCGAGATCAGAAATCCTAACCCGGACTGGCTGTTTATAATGGCTGCTACTGAAACTGTTAATTCAAAGCAGTACCCTGAAAATATCTATCAGTTTTATCCTCCCTGCCCATTTAAGGGGAAAGAATGAAATCCCAACAAATTGTTGGGGAGCAGTCCAAAAGTCTCATCTCTCCTCTCTGCACAAGATAGTATGCCTCAGGCATAAAGACCTCAAATGACAAAATGACTCCTCCTTTTTCTCTGCTAAATAAATCCATCCTCTTGATGCTAGAACAAAAGACAAAAATACTGTCCCTCATCCTGAATGCAAGATACCATTCTGATCTCTTGCTTACAGGAGATGGATGTCCATCTTGTACAGAGCAGCAAAATCAGTAACACTCAGTGTTTGCAGAGAGTAACCTAGATTTGCAGCATAAGATATCCAGCAGCTTTCCTCAGTGAAAGTTTGGAAAATTTCGTCTTTGGGAGACTCGAGTACAGTTCTCAGAGATGCTCTTTGCCTCAAGAATTGATTCCTGCCAGTAACTTTATCCTGTACAACAGCATTTCCTGGTGCATCCTATTCTGACCTAAGTTTATTTTATACACCACAGTAATTTACAGGGGCCTTTTACCTAAGCAAGGCAGCAGCTGGGAGGTGGGTTGAGCAGGAGGAGGTGCAGCAGTGACAGGAAGATGCAGGACAATTCAGTAGCTCTTTTCTCTGCTGTCAGCAGCGAGACAGTGACAGTAAGTCACAGCCTGAACATCACTAAATACCACTGACCTCTGTCAGGCTGAATCACCTTACAGGATAGCCTTCAGTTCTGTTCTGGCTAATAAAATTTATATTTTAGGAATGTACAAGGAAAAAGCATTGATAGAAATGTGACATAAAGATCCTGTGATTAAACAAGCTGCTGAATATGAGCTTGAGCAGGTTTCCTAACTCAGGAGCAGCTTCACACATCTTTTGGAGGCAAAAAAGAATAAGACTCTCCCCTACACTACACTGCCATGACACAAAAACAAGGATCTTGACATCGGGTTTGTTATACAGCGGAAGCATTTCCTATCTGTGTTCTCTAGTTGTCTGCTTGGCTGTAAAACAATGCTTGCGCTACCACATTTATGTCCTTCCTGCATCTAGTGAGCCAGCATTAGAGGATACATAAATCATTACATGGTCCAGTAGTCTATTAATTTGGGGGAAGGAAAGGAAATTTATTTAATTAAGCAGGTGGCATATTGCACTGCTGTCACACAGTCAACTGGCGCTTTTGTATTAACTATTCAGGTTCAAATGCTTCTGAATTGTTACAGGAAGCACATTTCCACTAGGCCTTCATGCTGTCTTGTCTCAGACAAGTCAGAAAAAAATTAGACTCTTTTCTTTAACATATAATCTGGGACAGGTGCCAGTCTTTTCCTCTATCCACTCAGAACCTCAGTCAAATCAGCGCCCTTTTAGATGACTTTACCTGTATTTTTATCTATAGTTTGAACATTTTCAAAGAAGATGCTCACAAATTATAAGCTCTGTTCTAACAGCACAATGCAATTTCAGAGTTTTAAACAAAGAATACTCTCATTGACTCTGACAGCTTTCCATTGCTTTAAATCTGAAGCAAGACAGACCGAAATATGTTCCTTCATGTGCAGGCTGTGGTTAATTATCAGAGATGCACAGATATTTGTCTAAGAATATTATTTAGTCTTTACCATTTACAGTAATGTTTTGAGAAGTAAGAGCCTGATTCATCCTTGTGCAACCTCCTTCTAGGACTGTGAATCTATTAAATCTTTTTTGTGCTTGAACATTTTGACTCCACTGACAAGCTGTTTTTATTGCTTTCTCTTTATAAAAAAAAAGGTTGGTTTGGGGTTTTTTGTTTGTTGGTTTGTTTTTGTTGTTTTTGTTTTTTTAAACAGAAGATTTACTGTATAATTGCAAGCTCTTTTACAAATTGTAAATGCAATGCTTTCCGACTATCCTATTCCCTGATGGTTTTTTTCCTTAAGCCTTGCAACAAGCTCAAACAAGATAAACCCTTCAGAGGATACAGAGAACTCTTTGAAAGAGTCACCTCGTGTTTGGAGGTGTGATACAGGATCACAGAAATATTTTACCATTAACTTTGCAAAGATTCACATCAATAAAGAAGCAATTTCAGTAACACTCCTTCAGGGTACATTTTGCAAGTGTCTTACATAATGATAAAATTAGGCATGCAATTCTTCATTTGGGTTATCTGTAGAAGCTCTAGTCACCTTTCAGAAAGACAAGTTTCAATAAACACTATGTCAATGCCTGCTTATGGAATTAAAACTTTTTTCCTATACTTTCTTTAAACACGTCATGTTTCCAGGACTCTTTGATGTGTTCTTTTCCTTAGCAGCAGTGGAGCTGTGGGGAATAAAGACTTCAATAAAGACTCCATTTAGCCCCATGATACAGCAGTGCTCATGCTGCAAGTGAAAGTTGTTTACACTACTACCTTCCATATTTGAGGAACAGAAAAAACAAAAACTAGTGAGGGGCAGATCTCATCCCCTCACATGATACAGGTCAGTGGAAGGCCAAGTTTGACAACTCAGCTGTGATATAACCTTGAATGGAGTAAAAGAGTCAATTCCCCTTCTTGCAATTTAAAGTTTGGAATGGGCCAAATCTGCATTCCCCATCATACTGCTCTTCCACAGAGCTTTGTCTTTTCCTGCCAAGTCTCCAAGTAGAAAAGCTAAGGCATAGCTTTTACAGGCACATCGCTAGCACCGTGTAAGTCCTGCCCTGCACAGCGGCTTGGAGAGTGATGACAATGCTGCAAAGATCAGACACGGAGTGGGGGCTGTGTGAGGAACTGTGGGGAAGCTGATAGTGTTTCAAGCAGTGACATTCCCCCAGAGATTTAGGTGAAGAAGCTTGGCATGAACTTAAATAGACAGATGCTTTTAATGATTGTGAAGAGTCAGGAAACTTTTTTCTTATAGTACCTTTTTTGTCAGTGAGGGTTAAAGCAAACAGTCGTCCATGATCCCACTGTGTAATTGCTTCCATTTTGTTTAGGCAGTTTAACCTCCCTTTAACCCCTCTGACTACTGTTCAAGAAGAAACAAAATGACTTTGATGATCGTAGGCCAGCAATAATAATAAACTCCTCTGGTGTTGTAAACCTCTTTGTGTGAAGGACGGAGAGACTGATTACTTCTCCAAACTGTTTGTGCTCTGTGATTGATAATGACCAGTTGAAATTCCACTTGCTTCTCCCTGTGTACCTCCATACAAGAGTTATTTAATCCGCTGGCACTTGGGAGGAGTTTACCTCAAGGCATGGTGAGGGTTCAAAGGCACAATGAAGAATGGCTTTCCACAGATGAGTTCTGGGGGCAGAGCCTTCCAAAACCTGCAGTCTCCTTGCCTGTATAACAGGGTGGGATTTAGATCCTCGACTAGCATAAATAACTTCAGTTGAGATGTATTCATTTTATTGCCAAGGTATATCAGTTTCATTAAAGCTTGTTCTGGAGCACTGTTAGCCATTCAAAGACAGAGCTGTACCATTCAAATTATCTCATCACTTTTGGCTGCTGACAGATCTGAGGCATCTCCAGACCACTCAAACTCCACCACTGCTCAAACTATCCATACCTGCAATTCCAGCATGACAGCATGCTCTGCAATTACCACAAAGTGCAGGAGGCTACGAGAAAGGCATGCTGTGGCAAGAAGTGTCTTTTACAAATATGCAGAGTAAACACAATGCTGGGTTAAAGTGACCTGATTTGCATTCATAAATAAGGTAAGGTGAATGTAATTATGCTGTGGGCATGGACTAAAGGTCATGTCATGATTTTTAATTATAAACACTCTAACAGCAAAACAGCCGTGATGCATGGATCTGCGAGGCCATCCATTTAGTAAAGTTTGAAAATCCTCAGACTCCCACAGATGTGTGGACATCCCTAGATACAGGGGAGAAAGCAGAAGTGAGAGAATCTCCTCTCCTTAAAGTCTGTCTTTCATCAGGTTTACTGTCTTTGGAAACATATTATTAGCCATATTGTGTGGTGAAAATGAAGTTTCCAAAGTAAATTGCCATTAAGTTAATATTAGTGATGCAGATTACCCAAATTCTTATTTCAAACACATTTCAAAACCAGAAACAGGTACGTTTCTTTTCAAAGGCTTCTGCTATTCTGACTGTGTGGCTGTTGCTGCAGGATTTAATCATTCCTTTCAAGTATGAATGATCAGAAGTTCTGAGATGAAAAGAACATGCAGGAATTTTTTAAACAAACAAAAAAAAATATTCAGCCATGTAACTTGGCCCATTATTTAGAGTATCTAGTAGGCAGACATATCAACAAATAAATCAAAATAATGTGGAGAAATTCTTGTACTCCCACTGCTGATGGATCCACATTGCCCCTGCAATGCTGCTGAGTGTGTCATTCTGAGATCAGTCTACACTGAGCTAAATTATGTTAGTTTTTAGGGCTTTAACTCTGCACAGTTGCTTCTGCTGAATTGTTTTAACCCTAGGTGGACTGCAGTGAACTCCTGAGAATTTTATCAGAGACAGGAAGCTTCACCAGCTCGTATAAAGAACTAGAGCAAAAAATGTAAACTGCCAACATATATAACACAATAACGACCACATGTGAAGCATGGAACCCCAAAAAAAGAGGAATTCTAGACTGATCGTTTGAGTGCATCTCTCTGTGTACTGTTTAATGGGGCAAACTGTTCCCTAAATTTTCATTTTCCATGTGGATTCAACAAGATATGGACTTTAATGTCAGATTTATGCCTGGGAAAATCCTACCATTTACTGAGGACAGAGTAAGGTCCAATACATATTTCACTGCAAAGTGAGATCAATTAATTATTTGAAATAGTGTTCCCACAGCTGTAACATTCTTTACCTGAAGCTCAGACAGGTGCATAATTCTTCCCTCTCTTTGAAAACCATCAAAGGTTTTTCTTTTGGCACTTTCTTTAAAACTGTAGTCCTCACTGATCACTACAGAGAGGGGTAAAAGAAATAGCACACTAAAGAGGGAAAGATCAGAGGAGTGTGATGGTAATTCACTGCAGCAAGGACCACCTCGGGAAGAAGATGCCTCAGCAGACTCTGGGTTTCAGTGTTGTTTTGCAATATGAGATGCGTTAAACAGGGTGTTCCATGGTCCAGATCTGACTGCTATACTGAAGTGACTTCAGAAAGGTCATCTTTCAGGTGTGAAGGAGATTTCTGTACTTTGGCCATCTTTGCGATGATTTCTCGCACCACTTCACACGTGTGTCATAAGCCTCCCTGATAAAGTTTTCATACAGGTGGAAAAGATGTTTTGAAGCAAATTCCATTCTCAGTCTGAACATCTATTTAAATGCAAGCAGATTTTTTCCCCAAAAAACACCTAACAAATTAAAACATCTGCTTCAAGGGAATCACAAGTTTATTGCTGTCATAACAAGCTGACATTTGACATGCTGTACTTGGCTGAATTAAAGCCACAGTACACCATACTCCAGAGAAGAAGTGCTGGGTTATAGTTTGCTTGAACATCTGCAGAGTAGAAAATGCATGTTAGCTCTCAAGTTCAAAGAGCTCTTGAAACTATATTCCCTAAAAACACAAACTGGAAGATGGCATATGGTTAGCTCCTCTTTTTGTTTTGTTCATAAAGTTGTTTGTGAGATATAAATATACTTAATTCTGAAATTTAATAATCTGCCCCTGAACAGAAACACTACCAATCCAGGCCAAGTGAAAGATCCTTTTTGTAATATTGTGCTCCATGGAAAAAGAAAAAGTGTGTTTGGGGAAAAAGGAGAGAGAGAACCAGATAAGCACTTCCCGAAGTGCTCTTCCAAGTAGGACTTCACTGACGGACCAAGAAAAAATTTAATGTATTGCTCTGTTTATGGCTTACTTGGATGATCTGCTCTGCAGTTTAGTTCCAGTTTCCTGTTTGCAAAACAGAGACCATAGTAACTCTCTGCCAGAAAAGGCTCTCTGAATTTGTTATGTGAACTGTCAGATCCTCCCGTAGCACCTCAGGAGTGGAGGCCTTGTAAACATGGAGAAAGAGGGATGGAGGCAAAAACACAGAGGCTAACCTAGCCTGTTTCTTTCTTTGCACTTAATATTTCTCAGAGCAGGGTAGAAGAATAGAAAGATTTAACTATTACTACTTTCTTCTCACTCTGGTATCTCCATCCTCTTTCACAGATCAAGGAGGAATAAGGAAATATTGCTTACCACCTCAGAAGCTAGTAGTCAAGTCATCCTAAATCACCAGACTATTTCTAACAGAATAACCTAAGGGAAGTAATAAATATCAAGCACACATCAAAATGTAACTTTTGGGGGGATTTTTTTAATAAGGTTGTTCTAGAATTGTTTGAAATTTTTACTTTACAGTGGAAGTCCCTACTCAGTTCAACTCTATTGTATATTGGCTTAATGCATTACCTGATCAAAAGCTTACATATTTAACTCAGAGATTAGTTAAGTAGGGTCTCCATTATGTGGGGAGAGAACTTCCTCAGGGATTTCTGGAAACGCTACATTCTAAATTCCTGTCATTTTCATTTGACCAATATTACAAATATACACAAAAGCTTTAGGAAGAGACTGGTATAATAACCCTGTGACATTTATGTTCTTGGCAAAGTATATGTGTGGAGTCAATGGCATCCTGCTCTATTGGTCACTCATTTTTGCAAAAGTGTGCAGCATCTGAGTGGGAAAAGCAATCCCTTCAAGGGATAGCTGAGGGCCTTCTGCTGGTGTTTAAAACATTGAATGTTTTGGTTTGCACTAATCAGCTGCATCAGTTGTGTATGTGGTTGACTCCTCTTAAATAAAATGGAAAAGGAGGGAGAAACTAAACAAAAGCAAAACTAAAACAGTTTAAACCAACCAACCAACCAAAAAAAAAAAAAAAAACCACAAAAAAAAAAAACAGGTACAAAAAAGACAATTCAGCAGCCTGATGCTGAGTCAGAACTCTCAGCAGCTCTGTCTCCTCGAACCAGCCCTCAAAATACTTGGAGAACTGGCAAGCTCAAGAAGACTAATATGGTAGTGACAGCATGCTGCATGGAAAACAGAGCATAGACAAAAGCAAACAGGTTGACAGAGCAAAGGATTTATGTTCGCATTGTGGATACAACATTTTGACGGTACCCACTGCGCCCTTGCTTTGGATCAACTGCAGGCAGCATTGCATGCTGTGTTGTGACTTGGCTGACATGGCAGGAACAGCAACTACTTTAACACTGATGCAAGATAAGGGGAGCAGCTGCTCCCATCTAGACCCAAAGATACATTCCTTTTTTCCTTCCTTTCAAAAGCCACTCTCTACCTCTGTTCTGTCAACACTCCCCTACTAAGGGTCAAGGAAGAATTTATTCCACCTCTTTTATCACATACATTCATATGTAGCACTTCATTTACCGAGGTATTTTTTGCGGGAGATGATAACTCTTAACTCCTAAAGGTTTGGAAGACTGTGTCTTCTGATCATAAGCTCTGGCTCCCAAAGGTCAGATGCTGCTTGCTTAGTTATGTCAATTTTATTACAGTCACCTCACTTTCCATGTACAATGGGCATTTGATGATTGATGTTTCATAATGGGACATTCCTACTGAACTCTTTAAGAAATTCTTTCCCTCCATTCAAGAGTTCAAAGGAAAGAGAAAAATTGTAACAGCAATTGGATAAGATTTATGTAGTGTACAGTGAGAAGCCAAATACTCTCCTGTTGAACACAGTATCTAGCAGCAATTGGGAACAGCATGTGGAAACCGACTTCAGGTATTCTTGGCTTGAAACTGCAGTCCATTTTTATAAAAAAATGGAAGATAAGGAGAATCAGAAAAACAAACTATAGAACCTTCTAGCTCAAAAGTATGAACTAATTATGCTATTTGAAGCAATACCATAACAAGATATATTTATGTCTACAGTGGATTTCATTCTTTTAGAGTTTCAAATATGAAGTTCGTGACAAGCAATTTCTATTTTCTACCCATTGAAACTGCTGTTTCTTTCCATCTGGTTATGGCTGCTAAGAACTGCATTCACAAAGCCAGCCTTTCGATGCCATTTCTGGAAATGTATAATTCGTTTATAAATTCAGTAGAAAAGACATCATTATAATCTCATCTGATCACTTGCATTTTTTGCTATAAAAGCAAATTGATCAAAAGATCAGAACTAATTGACTGTTTTGCCAACATAAGAACAGAAAAAAAATTGTTCAACTCTGAGTCATTCTTCAGGGAAATTTAGTTATTTCTGTTACTATAATTGAGGTGTTGTATTTCCCCTTTTTAAATGAAGAGCTAATTGAGAGTGTATGATCTTCAGACCACCAGTGTCTCAGTGCTGTTATAAGCGGTATCTTTGAAGTTTTTAAAAGAGGCTCACAAGTGAAGTTTGGTCAAGTGTATTCTTTATTTAGGTGCACATAAAATTAGATATTTTTTGTTACACATGGTAAGAATTTTGTCAGTACCATCCCACCTGTCTTCATGAACTTGTGCTTTATTTTTCAGCACAACTCACTGTAATACCTGCAATATTTAAAATTACTGATTTTGAACTGTACATAGAGAGACCATGATTTATATGCTCTCATTCCAGGTATTCCATAAACACTTCAGCGATGTGAATTTCATTTCCAGGACAAGTGCTGCCACTTAGTTGCAAGCAGACTATTTCATTCCCAGGCATTTTAAAACAGCTAGTAAAAAGTTGAATGAGAAACTGCTTAAAAATACTTATTTAAAGAGGGAAAAATATTTATGCACTGGGATCATCTGAGAATACAAAAAGTTTAGATGTTTCTAACTTTTTGAAACTTAGTCACATACCTCCAAATTAAATCTCCCTAAAGAGCAGCAGGATAACAAAGTATCTTAGGGCGTGGTTGCAGCAAAAAATAAACTGGTAAAAATGTGTTTGAAAGATATGATCAGAATTATCTATCTGTTAAAGCAGGTTGAAAGGCCTAGAAGCTCTGCTATAGTCTGCTTAGGCTCTTGATACCTATCATTTCAGGAACCTAGTGTCTCTCCAAATAGCATCAGGCGATATGACAGACACCTGTCGTAGTGACTTCTCTCTACTTTCTCCCCAGAACTGTCTGTGCTGTGTTGTGCATTACTTTGCTAGAGTTTTAAATACCCACACTTTTCAAAACCTTTGGAGGAAGGCAGGGAGGAGTATTGCCAGAAAGAATGGAAAGGAGTGAGATTTCTCGTGGTTTATGTGTGAATAATTTACACCCTGAGATTAATCTAGAATAGAGCTCAGTTTTTTGGCTCTAGCAAAGATGGAAAGAAAAGATGGTAACAGCAACAGGCAAAGTATAAGATGACCTGCGTGTCCTGCAAAAGAAACAAAGATTCTCGATTTAAGGTGCTATGTCCTTAATACCACATGATGAACCTGTGCAATTCTTTTTTGAGAGAGCTGGCAATGAAAAAATCCCCCATGTCCTCAAGTTACTTCATCTTCTTTGGAACTCCCATTCCCGAAAACTCTTTACTGTAAATCCAGCTGACACTACCAATTCGAAAGCATTTACTAAATAAAAACAAATAAATATTAGTAGGATTGAAAGTCCTGGTTTCCTCAAAGGTCTAATGGCTTAAAAGGCAGACTTCAAGAACATCTGTTCATAAAAAAAGTGTTTCAGTTCTAGCTCCTTCTCTTTAGCAATTTGTTCTGGATGATGTCAGCTTGTTGATGGAACAACAACAGAACCCCACATGTAACAGAGCTGTGTATTGTCATAAAACAATATAACCAACCTATAAATCAAGGTGAATATTTTTTTTTTTCATCTCTTAAAGACTATCTTTTGAGAAGAAGCATTATGTTCTCAACCTTTCAATATTCACATTTTCAGGTATTTAAGAAGGATTTTAGACATAACTTCAGTGTAACCTTTATTTTTAAAGAATGAAGGAGTAAAAAGATTTAGAAAGGCATTAGGTTTCCATGGCAAGGTTCTGGTAGTAGGAGGGAGCTCCAGGGGTGGCTTCTCTGCCCCCATCTCTGACATAGCCAATACCAGCTGGCTTCAAGATGTACCCACCCCTGACAAAGGCTGAGAACCAAGAATAAACTTAAGCCCAGGAAAGAGCGAGTGGTGGGGCAAGGTGCTTTTCAAGATTTGTTTTACTTTTCATTATCCTACTCCGATTTTCACTGATAATAAATTCAGCTAATTTTCCCCAAGTCAGGTCTGTTTTGCCTGTGACGGTAATCAATGAGTGATTTCTCCCTGCCCTTATCAACTCATGAACCTTTTGTTATATTTTGGTCTCTCCTGTCCAGCTGAGGAGGGGAGTGATACAGACACTTTGGTGGGCACCTGGCATCCATCCAGGGTCAAAACAACACAAGAAAAGAAAAAGGGAAAGATACAAACCAGCACTGACAATGTCCTTTCCTACCAGAGTGATTTCTGCCATGTTATGCTGACCTTGGTCACAGCAGAAAATGCCTCAGCACAAGAGCTATTAGCAAAGAAAACTCGCCTTTGACTGAATCAATGAACAGCCTCAAGACTGTCTCTCCTTTGTTTGTGTGTGTGTTGTTGTTTGAGTTTCTGAAGCTTGATCATCCTATTAGGACTGAATTTTTCTGTGAGGATTGATGCTGCATACCAGATATCCTCTATTCATCATGGAAGCACTGACATACTATTGTCACAAACACAAAAGGACCTACTTAATCCAACTAGCACTGAATTCCCCACCAATTAATTTTGGGTGAGTGTCCTGGTCAGAACGAAAAATCAAGAGTCAAGCAGATGCTGGCACTGAGTTTGAATTGAGGCATTGAGTCACTGGATGACCTCGTGGACAGTCTCTTGACCTCCGTGTGCCTCAGCAGTCCAACAGCACCGCTGGGGGAAAGGCGGGACCTCGCTGCATGCCAGATGCCGTGCCCAAGCCTTCCAGGCTAAGCTACAAAACAGCAAAGTAAGCATGCTAATACAGAAACTTTTCCTCAGTGATTCAACTGACCCCTCTGACTTCTTCCTCAGAGGCTGAGAGTGACCAGGAAGTCAGTGAGGAACAAGGATGATTTCACTTGTTCTTGCTGGGTGGGCTCCACTCACCGTTTAGCTGCAGAACATCCGAGTGGGATTGCCAAAAATGCCCTTAAAAAAATACACTGCCGGTGTCGGCAAGAGAGAAAGTACAGGCAGAAGCACCCACGTGTGTGCTGAGCACAGCTGTACATGGACCACTAAAGAAGTTTCCATGGTGTACATGCCAGAGTGCTGCCATGCTGAACATGTCTGGCTAGGAAAGAAGGGAAAGGCAGGAAAATTCAGCAAGATTCAAATCTGTGGAAGACAAGCATCACTCGCTGACGTTTTCCAAAGACTTTCTGCACAATCATCTCCTCTCTGAAAGTGCATAGTACTCCTTGTTCTCCATCAGTACAATTGTCTCTGCACATCTCCACAGACAGTTTATACAACTCGTGATCTGACTTCCTCTGAGGAAGCAGCTGTCCCACTGTGAGATATTATTGTCCCCATCACTTTATAGGCAACACTAATGTGAGCCAATGGCTCTGGAACAGAGCACAGAAGTGCTGTGCATCCTCTTCAGAGCAAAATCAGTCAGGTCAGTTAAGGAAGCCCTGTACTATTCAGTGAAAGCTACCTATTAGATTAGACAGGATTTGACAGTTTTCATAAATTATTTTCTCATTTTACATCACTAGGTTGAAAAAAATAATGTAAGCAATGAGGAGCAGACTTTACCATAGAAACAGGACTCCACTTCCCAGCTGAACATTCTGATTTCTAGATATGGGTACCTAAGAATCATGACTCCCTGCATTGCTGGTCGGTCATAATTTATCAGGATAGATGAAAAATCCCTTCACCCAGAACACATCACAAAAGGCAATGACTGAAGGCACTGCACTGTGTGTGGAAATGAGGAGTCCTGTCTTTCCTGAAGCAATACTGCAACAATTGGTAACTATATCAGAAGGTATGCCAAGACTGCTCTAAGTTAATTTAGTCCAGTTAGATGTGATCTAAAGGTGTCCAACAAGTCAAGTCCATGAGTATATTTCATTTAGGGCACGCATTTTTCTGGAGCCCAAACAATCTTAATTCACCTGAGCAAAGGCAAGAAAGTTTATGAAAATGCTCAACACAACAACTGATCTCCTTCCTAAACTTTCTATAAAAATTTTAAATGCTTTCAAGTTTTACTGTACAGCCGCTTTTAGCATAACAACATATTCTTACCACGCAAATTTTGTGTGTGTTTAGAAAACAGGCAGAAGACAGAAAATAAAACTGAAAACATACTCATCACGTAGAGATCTCTCTATAAAGGCAAGTCTGTACAGAAAGACTCACATTCTATTTGCTAGGCATCTAACAGTGCACAATAAAACTGAAACCATATCTAATGCTTTTCTCAACAGTAGGAAAATGTCCCTGTGGTTTCACCAGGATCACAACTGAACGCTGGCTTGGACTTCATATAACTTCTCCTTCTGCCTTTAACTTCTTCCATTTTATGTATCACAAACAGTAACAACTGAAAAAGCTTGCTTCAAGTATTCATAAATATTAAAAATATGCTATGCCATTCTACAGAAGTGAAGCTTGTACTCAATGTGATGCATTTAGCAATGTCCTTGAGTTACCTGTATTTAGGATGTAACCTAAAACCACAGCTCTTGACCACTTTTATAGCTGTGAATGGTCCCCTGGCTCCTTTCACTTGAGCAGGGGTGTTAACCCCAGTGTCCTGGATTACTTCCAGCTTACGTAATGATATTATGCTACCTTAAATTCTCCAAAAGATCCTAACTAGAGAAGATATTCTTCACATTCTCTTCCTTCAGACACAGTGCTAGCAGAAAATATCTACCAATCTGTGTCTGAGAGCTGACTGAATTTTCCCATTGGAGTAAATGGTCACTATCTATAATGTATAAACTTGTAAAGACATGCACACCTATGTGTCTGGGTTTTTTTGTACTGATTGCTTGGATATGGATAAATATGGATAAATGTATGGATAAATATACATGCGCATATTTAGAGTTGTACTGGAATACTCTTCTTAGCAGAAGGAAATATTTTTCAGCTTGAACTGGTTATAGCATTTTCTAAGGAATTATGTAACATACAGAGCAGAAAAGAGCAAAACCTGAGAGGATTTAATTAAGTGACATGAGATGCCTATGGCAGAAGTGGGAACTTAACCCAGGTCTCAAGATTTCAGCATTCAGTATGACATCATTTCTTTCCCTGAAGAAACACTATATAATATAGTGCAAAATATATAGGAAAGGTATAGATATATGTAATATAATGATGACTATGTAATGAAGAATGTATAGTATAACAAAGAAATAGAATGATCTAATCTCATCTCTGAAAAGAAATTTCTTTTCAAGGGAAAAGAAGTACTGTATCTATTTTGGCATAGGTGTCTACAGAATAGTGTTGAAGACTCGTCCAACAGTTATAAACTGGATGCCTCAACCTTCACTCTGTTTCTGCCCTTCAGTCACCCATTTTCACTTCTTTTTACCTCTCTAATCCTAGATAAAGTTGACATACCTACATAAGGGAGCCTTTACTACATTAAAGAAGGTTACCACACTCTCTCTGTGTCAAAACCATGGGAGGGCATGCTCAGCTTCTACCACTGAAACTGATTTCCATATATTTCATGACTCATTGTTTGCATCTTGGTGGTGCAATTATATAGCAATATATGCTTGTGGTTTTCTTTAGACAGGGAGCATCGCTTCTAGTTTGACACATCTCTACTCTCTCCGTACAATTACTTTGCAAATAGGTTGGCAGCGGGCAAGGGAGAAGGGATGGTGGATTTGTTGGCATTCACTGTGGCAGAGCTCTTTGAAAAATCTGTGGCCTAATGATTTTTCTGTCACACATTATGTGCCCCTGTTTTTTCTGTCTACAGAACTGCAATAATTTTTAATGAACTCATAAGAGTATTGTGAGGTTGAACCATTACAAACCATTGTCATGGTTTGTAAACTACTTGGAGATTTTTGGCTAAAGGTGCTGTAAAAGTGCAAAGAAGTTAATTGAAACTACAGGAGTCAATTCCTAATGTGTATCTCCATGTTTATGAGCAGATTTTTCACCTCGCCCTTGTGGAATTTGAGATATAAAAAACACACTCAGCCCCAAAGAACTTACATCCTAATAGAAAGTACAGATGAAAGGCCAGAAGGAATTTAAAATTATCATCCCCATTTTACAGAGAAAGAACTCAAACATGAGCAACATATGTGTCTCAGGATGCACAGAAAAGGAGCAGCAAATGCAAGGATGTGAAGGCTGGTGTCCTGAAGCCCATCCCAAATGCTTCATATAGATGAGATTCTAGCTAGCACAGTCCCTCTACAATCTTCCCACTGCCCTGCCAGTAAGTCTAATTACTGATTTTTACTGCTGTTAGAAAGGTAGAAACAGTCCTTTAAAAACCTACGGCTAGCTTGGGAACCGAATACAGCAGCATGCTTTGTTTTAACACCTTCTTGTTTAGTTAACTCTTTTTTTTTTTTCTCCTTTTCTTTTTGTTGTCACATGGAGCTCATGAAACTCCTTAGTTTTGATAGTGTTTTTTATTATGAGGGTTTCTTTAGGTAGCTGAAGTGGCTGAGAGCACGGCTTGCTGAGGAAGTGCTCAGCCATGGCCCACTGGCTGATGTCAAAAGGCCAGCATCTGGTACCATTCTCCCGGTGCTCAATTGCTTCTTTCTTTCAGCTCTTTTCAGACCAAGGTACAACTTGAGAAGTGCACTTAGTGTTATAAAAGCCATGATAGAATGGCAGCTTTATGTGCATAAATCTGTTCTCGCTGCCAACACCACAGCTTAGCCAAATAGCAACTGCAGCCACAATACCAGGAGGCCAGAGTTTTGTAAGACTAAATTTGTCACCTTGTCTCTTTCAAGTAGCTGCCTACAGACCTGAATATGACCTTAAATTTGATTCTCCCATTGTACACAAGCTACAGAGAAAATTGAAAAGTGTTGATTTGCTCCATAGATTTTCTCCATCTTTCTTTACTTTTTTTTTTTTTGGTGTATTTTTGACAAAATTATATATTTTTGTTTAAATATTAAAAAACTCAACTGAAGCAGTGACAGAGCCATGGTTAACTGTCAACAAATCTATGTAAAACTCAACTGTCAGAATTTACTAATCTGAACAAAGGGAGTTTAATTTTGATTTTATTGAAATATAAAATTTCCTCAAATTAAAGCCTAATGAATGTATCTTTATAGTCAAACTGAGACTCTACCAAGGCAAATAGCATCAAGTGCTAGTTCACAGAGTGGGGTCAGCACTCTTTCTTCACTGCATTTGCCAATGTTTATGTTTTTTTCTAATCAGGGGAAAATCAGAGCCATGTGGACATCTACAGGAAAAACAGCAGGTCTCAAAATGTTATTTGCAGGGTGAAATTTGTGATTCTCCCATGGCACTTCATTTCTTTGTCAACTTTGTTTCAGTTACATTTCCATGTTAATGTCTTCTATTTCGTAAAGTCGTTTGGGCTGGAAACAAATTTTCTCATGGTTTTTATAGAATTGTATAGCAGCCATTCCCAGGTGCAACTCCTATTAAAAAAAAGCTTTATTTTAATCTGCAGGCCTAAATCTAATATATAACCTCTCTATTCTTATAAGGCATAGGTTAACACAGCAGGTGTTTCAAGTTCCTGGGAGATGCATTAAAGAGACAAATTTAAACCATGATTAATAACAATTTTTTTTTTTTTTTCATTTGGAAGGAGAGGAGAATATGAAATTTCAGTCAGGTATACACTATAAACAGCTTTAGGATACAAATAACCTTCATAACACCTGCATGTGGGGAAACAAAGTAATATTTTAGAGTGTGTTTAATAGAACAAGTCAAAAAAACCCACTACTAAATGAAATATTGAAATGCAAGTGCATAGCAGTCATAATTTTTAAAAGAGGGACCCAAAATAATGAACAAACAGCCAATAACTAGAAAATCACCTGAAGTAGTGAATTCAAAGGGCTTATTAAAAATATCAAATTTACCTTTTAAAAGACCTGTGTAATTGCATGCATCATGATAAAGCATGCAGGGCAGGCAAGGCAAGCTGTAAAGTTCTGGACAACCTATGGCTGTACACGTGCAGAAAACACAGCAGGTTCCCAAGCACATGGAAGCATAAATGTTCAGCAAAGCAGGCCTGGAGGCAGTCTGTAATGCTCCATTATGGACCTGCCTGGCTTGGAAAATTTTGCCTATCTTACAGTTTGTCTGCAGTGGAGCTGAACAGATCAAGGGTTGATGGGACATGTCACATGTTAAACCCAGCTGGCACATCGCTCCAAACAAAGCCACCAGACTGGGGGATATGAATCCTGTCTTTGCTGGTATCAAACCTCTTCCTGAAGTGCTAAGGAAAGAAACACTTTTGTCCTCCAGTCGTAGAGATTTGTGTTAAACACAGCTACGGCAGGCCTGAGGGTGCACGCCAGAGCTCTGACTCATTAGTTTGAATGAAAAAAATATGATCTGGGAAGAAAGATAAAGGATTTTTGTTGCATTTCTTTTAAGTCAGGAGAGCTAAACTCAGGGCAGATTCCAGAGTTTATTCATGTGAAAACCGCTGTATAAACAATCTGAAGTTCGTCTGACCGTATTATGTGTGCTTAGACTGAGTACTGGGAGTGGTGTGTTTATCCATTCTATACATGATGGGATGCTGATTTAGATAGTAGTTATAGATTGGACACCCAGTTAATATCTAATCTTGATGTGTAAATCTTTTGACTGACTCATGGTTAAGTCTGTTGTGTTCTAGATTCTTGGAAGTCCCTTGTGAACCCAATGGGTGATTGTTTAACATCTTGATTTCTGATCCTGCTTAGTCTACTCTCAATACTGTCTGTCAGTCAGAGAATTAATCATGGTGAGTCATTATTTACAAAGAAAAGACTGTGGCCATCCAAGGAGACTTCAGTGACTACAAGCCAAATCCCCAAGCAAACTGTGAAGTTACAAAAGCAAAAGCAATCAAGAGTAAAAAGTATACCTGTGAGTTCCCTAGACACGAACGAGGTTATGAAGAGTGTATGAATATTGTCTTTTCTTCAAGTAATGGAAACATCCAAGGGGATATTAAAAGAAAGTGTTTGGAGGAGCTGGTGTCAGTGAAATCTCTCTGCCCTTTGCCTTCTGAAACCTAATGGACTCTTCTTCTATTCAGACAGAGGAGACTTGTAACTGCTTGAAAATATCTTCTAGCCAATATGCATTTCTCTTGATCCTATAAGATCTGTGATCCAATAGGATACAAAACTGAATTATCAACATAAGCTGAGTATTCTGCTAGCTTTGAGTGGTGGGGGGGACTATTTTCTCCACTGACACTTTTTGACATGAATAAGATGTGCTGTTTTTTTCATCTGAGTTGTGTTAAATAACTGAAAAGTTACTTGTGGATGTTGGATTCGATGTGGGGAAGTAAGTTATGGTTCATAATTTAATACACATAGTGGATTTGAAATGGTCTCTAAAGAAGCTCGGAGGAAAACTCATATACAAATGCTTATTGGTTTGCTTTAGGTTTGTGTTTGTACAGAGAAACCAAGAAGCATACATAACAAGAACTTGATGTTTCTCCAGCTATCTGAACCAGTATTTCATTTTAAATATTTCCATGTGTATATGAAGCTGAAATATTTTTTATGCAAACAGCCATGATATAATTCTCTCTTTGAAGTTACTAGGCACAATAAATAAAAAAACCAACCAGAACAATAACATTGAGAATTTGACTTTAGAATATCTTAGGAAACAGACGTATCTCCAGGGTGGTTAGCTGGTGGGAAGGTATGGCAGAGCACATACAGCAATGACATGTGATATGTTTTCATTCCTCCCTCAATATTTCAAGTCAGTAGAAGCTTAATTCAATGACCAGTCTCTGTGAAATACGGTGATACTCACAGTTAAAATGACAAAAGTTCCAACCTGACTGACAGAAGTTCCAACCTGATTTGCAGAGTGAGTCACACACATTTTTTAAGAACCTTTGTGTATGGAGACGTTTAGGCTGGCTTGAACTCCTTCGTTCTTTTTAAAGTTTCAACATATACCACATAGAGTACATGGCTAGTATACTATAGTATGGCCAGATCTTAGACTAATTATTACTTTTCCTATCTCTGATAAGTCCACAAGACCAGATGTTCAATGTGAACACCACACAGACTACATGCTGGTGCTATAGATCACCCCACCTCCATATACCTCAGTGAAACTAGGTCAGCTTACACAAGCTGAGCACCTTCATTTCTTCTCTGAAAAGTGGACCAGGCAGCATACGTATTTCATTTTACATCCCAACCTGTGGATCTGTCCCCAGGACACCTGACAACACTCTTGATAAGTTAAAGGTTTGGTGGGTCACAGTTAGTTATAGATCGAGAAATCCTCAGCCAAATCCTCCCTGCCTGGAAGGAGGATTGAGAAATGCCATGGACACAATGCCCATCTGTAAAGAATAATAAAGCCTCAGCTGTTTATGTGGAGATGGGTGTTCCCACTCCAGTGTTGCTGATGGCTCCATTCCGCAAGATGTCAGCAAAGTACTTGAGCACTTGTGACTTTCATGAACAAAGGACAACAGAATTTCTAATCTTGCTAATACACTTTGTGTTAAAAAGCCAATTTACCTCAAAGCCATTGCTGTGGAGTTCTTTCACTCTGTGCATAGATGAATCAGGCACACTGTAAAGTTGAACTTCAGTTAGGATTTTTGAAGGATAGAGTTGAGAAGTAAAGGAAAATTTTGGGTTTAGGGTTAGAAAAATTTTGTCTTTGGTGTTATTCCCATGTGATCAGTGGAGATATAGTAGGGGTGAATTTTACTTGTCATGTTTAGCCAACACTTCATCAAAAACTAATTTTCCTACATCTAATCACCCAATCAGCCTCTTTCAGTTTTTATGGTTAAAAAAAATGGGAGCTGGTGGCACTGACATCATAGATTTTCTTCTACAGAAAAGGCAGGAAATTTCACCTCACTTCTAACTTGCTGTGCAATAATCACAAAGTGTCACTTTGTTTATTAACTGTATGTTGACGTACAATTGCAGTGTGAAAGTGACCCCACAGTCCAGTCCCAGCAATCACTCAATCACTGGCAGGTTAGATTTGGCTTAAATAATGCCTCTTCCTGTGCTGAAAACAAGTGCAGCCCCATCCAATTGCCAAACTCAACACCAGGCTGCTAAAGGCAAGTCAACTGTTGCATCAACGTGACAGGAGGTGAGCGGGAGAACTTCTAAGTGATATTATCAATTGTTAAGAGAAAGACATCTTTACGAGGGCTACGGGCTTTTGGTGGTTACAGAGCCTTTGTAAAGCCAGCTCTGGAAATAGCGAGCAGTATATACTTCAGAAATCAAAGGAGGGGTTTGTTCTTATGGTTCTTTCTTACAATTATCATATTAGAAAAATTCATGAAGAAATAGTGACACAGGGAAAAAAGTGTATTTGCTGCTGTGAAGATGCAGAAAGGCACAGATGGGTGTGAAGCACCAGAGAGAATCCTGAGTGTCAACATCTACATTGTTGCTGTTGCAGTCATTGACAGGATACAATTCTCTTAGAAACTTTTTAGACTTCACATTAAAATGAGTTGTATTTTTGTCTCCTAATATTTAACTTTCTTTATTTTCATCTTTCTGTTTAGTATTTTGTTTCTGTTGTTTCAGTGGTAGATTCCAAGCACAGTAAAGTCAAGATATTACTAATTTTTCTGAGTTTTCATAGACTGTCACGGAATAGCTGTTTCTGAAACCTGACATTATCATTAATTCAATAGGTAAAAATACAATGAAAACAAAGGAATTACATCTTTTCACGCTTACATGAAACATAAGCTCTGCAATTCCATGAAAATATTAAATTTTCTGCATTAAAGTTGGTACTGACATAGGGAAATAGAAGTTAAAATAGCACTAGACAATTCCTAAACATGTATCTAGACTGCATAAAATACGCTGTTCCCTGGAGCCCTGATTCCTCAGCTGGCTGCTAAGCAAGCCACAGCAGAGCACACCATGACTCTGCACTGTTCCAGGTGGATGTGCTTCCTTTCCAAGGAAAGCACGTCAAGGAAGGAAGTGCGCTTGAGTGTCATCTTTATATGGCTCTGATGTTTTAGACAGAGACCATATAAAGTCTCTTTTTCCAGATTTTCTTTATTTTATTTTTTTCCTAATACCCAGAAAAAATTTCTAATAGGCATCTAAGCCACTTTTCAGATTAAATTTCACTTTTAAAAATGGCTTGGTCATGTGGGATCAGACTCTAGCCATATTACTTAGTTGTCTGTTTACCCTTAAAAAATACAGTAATCAGATGGGTTCCTAAGAGTTTAATGTTTCATATTCCTAAGGACTCCATTTGAAGAATTCTTCAAATTTTATCCTAAGATTTCTATTGCATCTTTCTGAATAATTCTTTGACAAAAGAAATGTTAGCAACTGTATCTAAGGGTCTGAAGTACCCTGTGGTTCCTTGCTGTATGTGGGATTGTGGTATTTATACAACCTCAAATATCTGGGTAAACAGAGTCTCAATTTTAGAAGTCTTAATTCTTTGTGTTTGCATTGGGTCTGGTTATTCCAGTGTAAAATGTAACCATAAATTGCACGTGCCCTGAGAGTAGGGTGTGAAGCTTAATATTTTATCTGCTTCAATTATTCACCATTTTTGGCTTTCAAATTTATATTGTCACTACAGCTCAGTAACAAGGTGATCATCATGACTTATCTTCATGGTTTAGAAAGCTTGCTAAAAGTCTATGTCAGAAAACAGCTAAGTGATTTTCATAGACTTTCATTTTAAGTTTCAGAATTGTTAGCTTTTTCACATTTTTAAGTGAAAGATTCCCTCCTTTTCTCAAGATCAATTTCCATTTCAAAATCTAGTCTTCTACAGCTAGCCACTATCCTGTAAGAATTTTAAGAAGCCAGAATTAATTTCAAGGAAACACTGTACAAGTATCACAACAAAGATATTTCATTTATCCAACCAGACTTCCAATATGAAATTTTAAATATATTGGCCCAAAGTTTTTGACCAATTTAAGAGGAAAAAATTCTCCAAAATCTTAAAAATTCTCACTGTAAGAGAACTATATTCCTCCAGGCTTATTAATTCAGCCTGATCTTGAACTCCAGAATTCCTCCCGCTGGTAGCATGCAAAACTCTTTCGGATGTTTTTCCTCATGAGGACCTTAGCTCTGGATTTCAAACAGAAAATTTTTGAAATGTGTCCCAGCAAAGCTTATTTGAACCATACACCTGAGTCACTCCAGACCATCACGGGTCACTATCCCTGGACTGGTGCTAGTTAACACATTCAGTTTCTCGCTTGGGCAGCTACACAAATATCTCTATATTCATCAGAGGTAACTGGTGGTAAATGCCTGAGCGACTTCAGGTCATTGCCATCACCAGCTGCTTGCTGACCGTGTGATGTCACAGGCTCCAGTCTCTGTAACCTGCTTGAATCACAGTGCAGGGACCTGCAGCTGGGGAATTCAGCTGGACCTGAGCTTGGCTGGGAAAGAAGATGGGAAACTAAGAAGGACAGATGGGGTAATAGGGCTGTACTGATTTTCAAGAGACAAAATAGTTCAGAGAACATGATAGAATGGTGTTGGGAGTCTTCTTGGGACAAGGCGGGGACAGGGCAGGAGACGATCTTTCTCTACCTGTGTGTGCACACAGCCCCAAAAATCTGACCAGACTCAGGTCCTTTGTCTCTGGAAATGCCGGGAGATCCTGTATTAGTCTCTGATGTGCTGCTGCAGAGTCCTGCATTCACATAGCAGATGCAGCCCTTTCCTAAGAAAAGGGTGTGCTAACTAATCCTTCTCACTTGCTGCTACTGATCTCAGACTACAAAGCTCATTCTCAAGAGAGGGGCAAACAGTTTCACCCGTTCTAATTCTCCTAAACTGTTTATTCCCTTAGGCAAAATAATCAGCTAATGCACCTGTGGAACACGAGTGTGGAACAGGGGAAACCCAGCAGGGAAACTCCCTGCAGGCACGGCCGCCTGTGCTGTCACTGAATTGTGCCCAGGGTGTAATGGCACATTAGGTGGACATTGATCTCAGCCAGTTTATGAGGTCTGTTACAGAACTGAATCACTTGCTGCTGAATCCCAGGGAGCAGAAATTGTTACTTCCTAAGCTAATCCATTTTCAAATTAGCTTCCAATTGTGACAGATGACCTCACTGAAAATCAGTTTACCTAATTGCTAACACTCACTAAGGGAAGAGAAATCAATCTTTATATCTCTTTCTTTGCCCTATTTTTCTTAATATTTCTCACAGCTTCCTTCCACACTGCTCCAACTGGCAAGAAAGGCTTCATGATAAAGGTAGGATTGCTTAATTGTCTATTCCAATTCAGAAGTCAAGAGGGGTAAAGGGAATCAATGATTGCCACTGTTTCACTGACAGGGGATTTGAGAATGTGTATTCGTTTGTTTGTGCAGCTCTCCTAAGTCGTTACATCTATATCAGACCAAGATACAGAGATTTCTGCATAAATAGACTGTTTCTTGATCATTGTGTCTAATTATAGACAGATCATTTCCCAGTTTGTAATTGTAAAGATAAGTCTTAACAAGAGAATGGGCACAAAAGCTAGTGGAAAGGGAAGACTTGATACCGATGCAACTTTTAAAAATGAATAGCAGAAGCAATCCCAGGTTGCCTCATATGTCTGTTCTACATAACTTTCATTATGAGAAGTGGTGGTTGTTTTTTTCCAATTTCCGAGGTAGGCTATATGTAGAGATGAAAACACAAATACCCTACAGAAGCACACTTCAAACTGAAGAAAATACAAAATCAAAACAACTAAAACAGGCACATCCCATTAAAAAAAACAACAAAAAAAACCCAAAAAACCAACTTCCAATAGTTCTTTTTAAAAAAGCTCCCTACATCTAATCACAGGGACCTTTTCCTGGTACAAAATAGTATCTCAGTTTGAACCCTCCTTAATTTTGATGGCATTGAATTCTGAGCAGATACCTCTTCAGAGAAAAGTGACACATTTGTATGTGATACGTATTCTATGTGATAAGATAAATTACATAGCAATGCACAAATAAGCTCTGAGTACCATGGAAAGTTTTCAATATTTTTTATGGTAATATGAATCATGTAAAACTAGGAAAATGTATCAAAAGAACAAAAAAGGAAAAATTTGGCACTTAACACTAATTCAGTAAATAAGTCATACAGACCTATCCAAGCTGTTCCTCAAAGCAATCAACACAAATTAAGTAACTATTAAGTTCATCCTACACTGACTCAAAATACAAGGCAGGGAGAAAAGAATGTCTGTGCAGCTGAGTAAGGGACAGTTCAGATTTTCATTTTGCTATGTCAGCTGGCTCAGAAACAAATCTGCATTTCCTCCTGGGAAGGTACAGATGTACTTTTTAAATAACAAAATAGCCAATATGTCTCTAAATATGATTATCATAACCACATATAACTTGTTGTACAACTATGCTCAGCTTCATAGGTAGGGCAGAAAGCCAGAAAATGTGGTGAACATATCCTCTTCCTCAACCCCTTGACCTACGAGTGTGATGTTTATCTTCATGCTGACATTCCTAAAAATCTATATTTCCCCCTTGAATCAAGCTACCATATATTGAGAACAGAATAGCAACTTATGTTCTTTTGGCATTTTAGAAACATCTTTTTGTTGCACACATTGCCTTGCTTTTGCTTTCCTTTTGGATGCGTCTGTCCTCATTGAATCCACAGTTTATTTCTGACTGTGTGACTCTGCAGCCATCCCTGGTTACATGTTAGAAAGAATCCCAAGGAAACTTTGTGGCTTGTGGTTTCGAGTGTCAGTTTTACTATGTCCCTGAAGCTTAGACGTGAATGACATGTTGACCTTTGAAGTAGCATTGTCCTGGGACATAGCTGAGATTTTCTGTTAGAGTGAGGTTTGCCTTTAACAGAAGAGGAATGTTCAGATAGACTGATTGGTACTTGGCCCCTGGCTAGGCTAAAAGTGTAGCTTTCCCTCTCAGGCCTAATTCCTAGCACAGGAATGCAGAGACAAAAGGAAACACAATAGGGAGATAAATCTAGCAGAAATTATTCCAAACAACTTTATAGAAGTTTGAGCTCTAAATTGGAATGCATACTTCTTCCTTCGGTTATTTCATCAATTTTCGACTGTGCCTAATATATCATTAAAGTGTTATTATAAAATTTAAATGGCTTGGTGAGTGTGTTTTTCTTGGGGGAAATGTTTTGTGAGAGCTCCAAAGTAATTGGATAAGGTATAACTTATTTTCTTTAGAGTTTTCTAATAAGCATTCATATGGAACTCAGATTCCAAAATATTTGGACCCCCACTGGAACAAATAGAAGTGTTGTAGGAACAGAAATGCACTGGTGACCTCACAGCAATTTTGAATATTCTTAAGCGTTGCTTCCAAGTACTAAAATCTTTTGAAGTGGTGTCTAGCTATTTTTCTATGATATCTGGGGATAAACTCAATTCTTTATTTATCTAAGCAGGGGCTCTCCTTCAGTGAATTTCATAATATTGCGGAAACTAATTGAATTAAGTAATTATAAAAGGTACTAGAGCAAACCCATGAAATCAAACTCATCTGCTATTCAGAATGCTCAATATCATTGTAATTTTCCCATCCCATTTCAAAAAATCTTCAGAAATGAGATTTAGTCAATGTTAATGTAAATTTAGATTTCAGATACAAACTCCAAAAAAGTAACCAAATGTGGTGGATGAACTCCTGTGATGATCAGTAAGTAAAAGAATACCATCCAAATGCACTATATACTTGTAATTGTTTTCCGACAAGCACAAATGGATCTGATGGTGCACGAGATAATGATCTGAAATATTAAAGTCATCTCCTATTAGCGTTACTCTTCTTCCATTTCCCAAATCCTGGGAACAACAAACACCATACTGAAACCCAACATTGCACCACAGATATGCGACCTAAACAACCAGAACAGCAGAAAGTGAAGCTCAGCTGGAAGAAGGAGAAACAACAGTGTATGGAAAGGCAGCAGAAAGAAAGGACCCCTAAACTACTCCCTGCAGAGCCCCATTAGTTCAGAAACTCACCTTGCACAAATATATTCTCAATTAAAAAAAAAAGGAAAAAAATAAAAAAAGAAAGGATGTGGTTAATTTTGCAACTACCCATTTGAAAATGCGTAGAATGATGCAAAGATGTGATATGTAAGGGGAGAGAGAAATCAGTGATTTCCTTTTCTATCTACTTATAATCACATCCTTTTTTTCTAAGCACAGGCAGTTGAGCCTTAGACTGCTAATTCTGGGAAATGATTTCTCAAGAGTTTGCCACTCACTAACCAAATTAAATCATCAAAATTCGCTGAAATGGAAGAAATCTCAAAAACAGAGGTTGTTGACTCTTCAGCATAAACCTTCAGCTGCCAGCAATTTTCAGTAAGCTCCAGGTTGGGAATCTGTAACTACAGCTTTGGTATAAGAATACTTCCCTTTTAAAGACAAAGAAAATACAAACTTGCTTACAAAGCTAAACTTCACTGAAAGATAATGGCCTGTCACTAAATACAGCAGCCCTGCTCATCAATGCATGGTACCATGGAGGACAGGGAATCTATGACCCTTTCTTCTCACAGCCTCAGCACCCTCTACATTAAGGTTCTTTTCCCCCTCTTTCTCATGGGAAAGATAATGAGGAAACTGAATATTTGCAAAGGAGAATTGAAAATGCTACTTTTTCTGAATGTAAAATAACCTGTGTTAGAGGACTGAGTTTTTAACATTAGGATTTTTAAAATAAAAAACCTCAACCAGCAACTACCTTTATTCTCTTCTATCACTGCAAATGGTACAAAAGTAGACCTAATTTATGCTAACTTTGAAGCTATTTTACTCTCTCATATTAATGAGAAATAAAGCTGAAAATCAGACATATTATGATCTCTGTATAAACTGTCTATTAGAAAAAAACCATATTTTTCTATGTCTCCAAAACTAGGTTCATATCTGAAGGGATCTACAGAATGGGTGTTGGGATTTTTTTTCATTAGACATTATCTGACTATTGACAGGTTTCATAATCACATCATGATTCTGACTGGAATCATGGAGTACAATGCTGCCAAGAAAAAGATGCATCTGCATAAAACATGGATTATATATGACAACATTTCCAAAATGATAAATTATCTACTGCAGCTTTATAGGAAAATACTAGTATGTAAAGCTGAAAAAGTGCAAGTGCTGCTTAGAACAGTTTGAAAGGAATTGTTATTGCTGGAGTTCAATGGGTGTCTCTTAAAGTTCTTGGAATTAAGTGTAGGATTGTACTAAGCATAGCAAAAACCATGTGATGGTGAAATATCTATATTATCTTCTTTTCCCATAAATTATCGTGAACATACCAAAATGATATGCATACAAGAGAACAGAAGGAGAAACACAGTATCTACTATGCTGCTGTCATGAGTGACATTTTAATTGGCTCACGAGCGAATGGGGACTGCAGTATGTTTAGACTTAATTTCCACATGTACAGTACAGCCATTACAGCTAGACTCTTCTACATCTGGGAATTAGTTTATAGCATTGCAACTGCTGCTCATCTGCTCTTCTGCTGTCTTTGCCGTGAACATGAGTCTTGACAGAGAAACTGTGGCTGGATAAAATAGCTATCAGACATTAATGTAGTCCCTTTAGGTATACTAGCAGAGAACACACCTCTGTAAGCAGAGGGAAGTCACAGTGTTTAGAACTGGAGCCAAGGAAAACAGGGATGGGAAACTTTGAGTGCTACTTCTTGTGCTGGAAGGGGAAAGGCAGGGTGGGTGAAAGGTACAGTAGGTACAGCAGCACAGACACACAGCTGGTGCTGGAATCCACATCATGAGGACTTACTGCTGTTCCACGCAGCTTCCAGGGCACACACCCTGAACAAAGCCCATCTGCATTACAGCTGGACAGGACTTCTCCAGCAAAGTCCCTTTCCTATCCAAAAATTATGATTTGCTAGAATTTTTTTATTATTATTATTACTTTTAACGAAAATGAACAGTTTTCGAGAAGATCTCTGTTTGAAACTTTTCTCAGATAGATCCATCACAGACTATCTCAAAGGAGTACGTTTGCCTTGACTGTACTTTTCCTTAGACAAAACATGAGGATAGAGAATTAATGCATGTGTGTCATGGTCCAGCGAAGATAATTTTGTATAAATATGCAATAACAATCAGAAAGACTGTATCTCTCCAAGCACGTAGAGCGCACAGAGAGTGACATCCTTGGAGACACTTCACAAACAGACTGGTACCCTATCATCCTCTTCTTGGGGGATCACCATGAACCAAAAAAATGGATGAGATTTAACCTGCAGTCTCCCACATTACCCAAGACACAGAACAGTTGCCCATAGAAATTTCATTTTTATATCCCCATCAAGCCATCCGGAGTATTGTCCAATATTTAAGTAGCTGCACAAG
Source organism: Cnemophilus loriae (assembly GCA_013397755.1). Taxonomy (NCBI): domain Eukaryota; kingdom Metazoa; phylum Chordata; class Aves; order Passeriformes; family Corvidae; genus Cnemophilus; species Cnemophilus loriae. Next base: position 370,740 of record VZTF01002612.1, on the reverse strand, counting down.
CCAAAACAATTGCAATAAAAGCAATGGAAAGAAACTGATTTTATCCTGGGTTTTATTTGAGACATGAGAGAAATAGAGTTTTGTTTTTCTTTTTAATCATAGGTGATCTTCATAACAATTGAGCTATTTTAGAGCGTTCATTTATCAGTATTTTTAGGATAATAAGGCCATAGGAGCTGGGGATTTTTTTTCCTACCCTGTTTTTCTTTTACACAATTTGATTTAGCACTATGAAGAAAATAAAACAAACTTCTAAACCCTGAAATCTTTCAGAAGCCAGCATTCTAGTTTTCCAGCCAGCCCTCATCCACATGGAGGCCAAATGCTCTTGTCATGTTATTAATTCAGTCTGCACAAGAGGTTGTGGTTCCCTTGCTAGAGGAACTCTGGTATGAAATGTGGTGCCAGAAAATCTGACAAGTGCCTTCCCTCCCAGTACAATATTTTGGAGAGAGGAAGCCCAGAGCAGAAGGCTCTCTGCGGGTTGCTGGGGGATGGCTTGCATAGAGCTTACACTTCTTTGTGGTGTGGTTTGAGGGGGGAGAAAGTTGGGACATTTCAACAGCCCTTCTCCCTCTGTGCCCCCTGCACTTTGCACAGCAAAGACAGAGAAAACCTAGCAAAAAGGCAGAAACCAAGCTTGCGGCTTTCCTGCCTTTTCTACCGCCTTAGAACAAGGTCTAGCAGCAAATCCTAGTAGATCATGCATTACAGCCAGTGTCTGGGAACATGTATAGGAAAGGTTTTGGCAAGTACAAGAAACCCAAATATTTCATGAGAATGAGTGCTCAGTTTCAGATGTTGTCTTAAACCACATCCAACAATACGATGTGTGGTTTTCTGTTATTGTTATTTTCATTCCCCCTTCCCCCCCACTTCATTTTAAATTACCTGAGAAGTACCTTTAATGCTTCTTTCCTCTTTCAGGTAAGTATATTAACAGTCAGATTGAGTACCAAGAGCACAAGCATTAGATCTTGGGAAGATGATTGAAACCCTAATAAATTTGAAACCGTTTTCAATTAGTACACAGGAAATTTACTTTGTGAGCCATGACTTGTTTTATTAGTGCCCTGGAGGGCAATTTAGATTGGAAAAATCAGGACATCATTGTTTGCCAAGAAAAGAAAACAGATACTTAGCTTTCATCTATTGTCTGGGATACAGCCATGAAAATGGGACTAAAATATTATTGAGTATCAAAAAATATTTATAAATTGGGGTCAATCATAGTTCCAGAGTGTTGGAAATGACATTCATCCCATCCTAAACTGTGTGGTTATCTTGGAAGTTTGCCACTTGCTAACATACTGCTTTTACTTTTAAATCAACCCAAAGTAAAACCTTTCTATTACACTTTTAATAGGTTCAATTAAGATGTTGGAGTAGTTGCTCAAGAAAGCAGAAACCTCTTTAAAATTTATCATACATTTCAAACTTTAGTCACCTGTGTTTTCTGTGGTGTTACATCATATGCCCCACTCTATTTTTCTTCTCTGTTATTGCTCACGTTCTCAGCTAGTGAGAAATTAAACACTTACATCAAATACGTAGAATAGAAGAAGCTAAGTACAGGTTATGTATCAGTAGAAACAATCCCTTCTAAAATTATGAATAGTAAGATCAATTTATATTACTGCAAAATTTATTCTGCCAATTGTAGTCTGGCCAGTAAGGTGAAGGAGAGGATGCACCTGATGAAACAACTCTTACTATGCCTTTGCCTGACGTACATGGGCACCAGCTACAGAAGTGTTCCTTGTGTATTAACCTGCCTTGACCTCATCCACCTGAATAAAGGCCTCTTGCAGTGTGGCCTGTAATTTTTCAATACTTTTTAATCATACCCACGTCACTGCCTTTCACACTTCAGCAAGCTCCTTCAAATGATGCCAAACTCAGATTCAGCAGCACTGGAGCATGGCTTAAACACTTAGGGCTAAATTATCATAGCTCTTTCTAGGTTATGTAAGGGAGGGAGAAATCTTCTCTCCCATTTCACCCCACTGAATGTAACTGCAGGGGTAAAGGACAGGAATATGAGAAGACCCTTGTGTACCTTGCTCTATATGCAGCAGCTGATACACGGGGTGAGAAAGAAATTCTTCAAGAAAACAGTGAAGTGCTTTTAGAGTTTTCATGGAAGCATGTACTGGAAGGATGAACCTCTAAACTAGTATTTGCACCATTTCATATTAAGTTGCATCTGTACAACAAGCATGGTGTAATTAGTTAAAAGAAGCAGCTCCAAAAAGAATTCAGAATATCTAAATAAAACTAGTGCTCAAAGCCAACCTCTGCAAGAAGAACCAAATAGTGATCCTCACACAAGGAAAATTACCCCATGGTCAGTCACAATTCCTATAAAAAAGGGAACATTAAAAACCACAAGGGCATTGGCCTCATGGGTTTTATTTCCCATCTGAAGTTTTCCTTTTAAAAATTTGTGCTGGTCAAATCAATCAGAGGTGCAGTAACTGAACTCTTGTACCTGAAACTATTTCAGACGTCCAAGTATCCAGCCAAGAGCTGAACCTGCAAGAGTGAACTCTTGTAAATGATGCTTCTTCCAGAACAAAAAGGCTACCACCTATGAAAATAACATTTACAGTTCAGAGCAGCAGTGTATTTACCATCCTATCACACTTTCACACGATGGGCATCTCTGATCCAGAGGCAGAAATACCAGTCTTGATTCTCAGCTCCATAGGAGGAAGGGCCCTGGTGTGGCCATCCACCAAAATTTCCCAAATAAATCAAAATGCACCAACAATGTCCTGTTGTGCCAGGCCTCACCTCAGCAAGCAGGCATGGCATTTTCAGGACACAAATCAAAGACCAAAACTGTAGGGCACATCATGGACTGCACCTATGCTCTATTATAAGCATGGTATCTATCTGTCTCCATCAGACCAGCAGTGTCTGGATGAACATCTAGCTGCGGTTTTAACAGAAAATTAAAAAAAAAAACCAGTATTCTAATCCTTTTCATGAATTTTATTAAATTTGCACAGAATTCTTTATCCCTGGAAAACAAACAGGAAGGAACTGTTAGCTTTACCTTATTTAAATGCATGTCAAAAAAAGGAAAAAGAAAAAAGAAAAAGAAGAAGAAGAACAAAAATCTTACCTCACACAGCCACAAGTGTTTAATCGTCAATGCAAAATTATCCAGTTTGATTGATGTTTCTTTTGGTACTCCTAAAGGAATATAATTTTACATTTAAAAAATACAACCAGTTTACAGAAAAATCACATAAAAGTTTACCTACTTCTGAACAGTAAATAAGAACATAATCAATTACCACAGCATTCCTTTAAAACATTCAAAGTCTTGACTATGTAACAAGGACCAATTTAAATTCAATAAGATTTGGGAAAGTGCATGGCAGGGGTCTTGTGATGAAACACAGTCATATTGCACTTTATATAAAGTATCAGCCTTTCTTGCTGTAATGAAGTGAAGTCATCTTGGTTTGCAACTGGAGTTTGTTAGGATTGTCTCATTAATGGAAAAAAAAAAAAATCCAACTCAACAAACGTCCTCCATCCCTCCTAAACCTCTAAATGCATTGATTTTTATGGGAATGAAGTTACATCTCCTTATACAGGCAAGCCTAGACTGATGATATTGAAATAAATGAGTTTCACTTTTTGAAACATTATAGCAGTTTTACTATGGCTCACTCAGTTAATCTCGCTTAGGAAAAGGCCAGGGAGCAAGGGGACATTAATTTGGAGGGGACATGCAGGTTTGCAGGAGTGCAGCACTGCAAGCGTAACCCTGTGGCAGAGGCAGCCAGCAGGAGCACACTGCCAGTAGCCAGAACTCTGCAACACAGAATGCCTGGGGGCCACGCAGAACTTCTGGGCACTTTTTAGACTTTACTATCTACTCAGACACGTTTGTGGGCATCCTCAAAGACGAGCTCTAGCTAAGCAAGTTGATCAGAAAGCTACATTCAGACATGAGTCACTCAGAGGAGTTAACTTTAAACTTCAGCTGTAAAAGAGACTCACACCTCACTGGAAAAACTCAAATAATTGACCTTTCTACACCTATATGAATGTCTGTTCTCCATCCAGTCTGCTCTTTTTTTTTTTTTTAACCTGAAAATGTGCAAGGAGATAAGGTAAACGAAAAAATGTTGACGAAATTCTGCAACTCATTAACAAGAAATTTGCTCACACAAATGGACTTTTCAGGCACTGGCACAAACTTACTGCTGTGATGCTCATCACATGAACACAGACACCCTGGGCTGTGATTTCCTGCTCTGGGACCTAGAGAACACCCTGGTTCTTGAGATGCTAAAGAGTGATAGGGACATGGATGAGCAGAGAAAAATGCTTTTCGATACACTCTGTATGGAATGTCTCCATGAAAGACCAAGTCCAAATGGAATTAAACCCACTTGGATCTACAGTTGACTCATTTCACTGAACATTTCAAATTAAAGATTTCTGTTTGGAACACATGGACTGTGTTGGTTAATTTTGTTATATTTCTGATGGCAGATGCTATGGGACCCTACAGATTTCTAGGATACAGTTTGTATTTTAATATGTGCTTGCACAATGCCTAACATTCCTTGGCAAACAAGCTAGCAACATTCTCACGTAAAATTAGGCAAGGTCTTGTTTGTTACATGCTTTTCAAAAAAAGTTTCTATATTTGGATCATGATTTACAGTTTCACTGAAATGCTCTGGCTTTCTAAATGTGATTGACACAGGAGGAACTATGCTACAATATTTTGAAATAAGGAAGAAACAAATTACATTACAGGATAATTTTCTTGTGCAAATGTATTATAAGAAGTTTGCTGAGAGACATTCTAGCCTCTAGTTTTAGAGAGCTGGCAGAAGAAAACTCATCCAGTGGAAGAAACCAGTGCTGAGGTCTTGCCCACATCAACTGTCAAACAGAAGCCAACACACACAACTGAAGTAATTAGGAAAAAAGTTTCAATATCTCAAAAATAAGAGTTGATCTTCTGCAACCTAGACTGTCAATGATTCAAAATGAAATAAATTACCTTATCTGCTAAAGAGAACAATAGCTGCTGATATTCTCTCCAGAAGTAATTATTATTATTTTTTTTTTTCTTTCCTACTGGTGTTCTTCTTTGCAGGCTAAAGACAAATTTCAGACCTTATTCTGCACCGTGTTAAAACCTGGACAAAGCCCAGTGAAGGAAGACATTTTAATGGACTGTGGAAACAAGACCCAAATTTGATGCAAAACCATCAAACCTAACAGCCCTAGATCTGAGTAGGCCAACAGACCATTTAAGAAGTAAACTGATACACAGGCCGTAAAAGATACCTTTACGGATTCTTACATTTTATCTTTTCTTAACCTGATTCTAATCAATTATTTGGGAAGAAAACTGAGAGTGTCCTGAGTATTAAACAGGTTTACCATTCCAATTCTGCTAGAGTTTTCTTAGTCACTACACAAGCTCTGTAACCATCCTGCTCATCCAGTCCCGTGTGTACAGTGCTGTACAACCCCTATCCTGAAACAAACTGGTTTTAAACCACTTCATATTCAAAGTTTCTCTATTTCCTGCAATATGTATGCACATAACTAAACTACTGACTTCAACATGCAGCAGCTGAATAAAGCATATTCCTAATTGTAGCAGAATTTGAGTGATATTGAAATATTATTATTGTGATGCCTCTGTCAAAGATCTATCAACACATTCCCAAAATATAGTAGCAGCTGTATTTTTATATTTTTATCATCTGGACAAAAGAGCACTCTCCATACAAAAGCTTCTGATTAAAATTCTGTGTTAAAGAGACTATGCTTTCTAAGATCAGATGTGGAAAAGATCTGTAGTTTATCTCTAAGCCACAAAATCCTCATTAAATAAATTAAATGATTTACTAAAGAGGTTTTTTCCTGTTTTTTTTTTTTTTGTTTTTTTTTTTTAACTGACTTCCTAGCATCACAGAAAATACACTAAAAAAAAGAGAAAATATCAGGCTTTTTTAAGATTCTCAGGAGGGGCATCAAAAGTTTAAGCACCCAACATTATTAATCCCGTGTGAAATTCAGATTGCAGGTGCATGCACTTCTTTCTAGTGCATATGAAGCTCAAACTAAACATCCTAGTAATAAATAGAGCATGTACCACTGATTTTCGTCTTTACTAGTCACCTCGCCAGGACTGGCAACATTCTTGTACCTCTTTCAGACATTTTATTTAAAAAGTTTTTTAATGCTTACGACGTGTCCATGTGAAGATCAACCCACCCACCCACATGTACACACATACAGGTATGCAGAAAGAAAAACTAATCTTTATTAAAAAATTTGTAGGATCCTCACTGCTTTTTCCTGGTGTGCTCCCACTACTGCAGGGCCCATCACAGGAGCCAAAGTACCTCCTGCTGTTTTTTACAGCTGAGGTTTCTCAGTCCTTTATAGGCACCGTTTGACCCCTTTCCAGCTGGCTCTGATAATCAAATACGAGCAGCCAAGTCCAGCTCTAGCTCCCTGCTCCCCTAACAACTGCTCTAGGATTGAAAGAAGTAGACCACCCTGTTAAATGTCCTACGATTAAACCAGCAAATATTTAATAGGAAATTCTGTTCACTTTATTATTTCTTACAAGACAAAAGGAAGAGAGAGAGCAGAGAGGAACCTTTTGTGGATGTGATTAGCTTTTACTCAGTTGAAAGTCCAGTTTGGAAATAAATTGTTGAACCTTGAGTTTTTGCAGACATACAGCAATTTTAAGTTAAGCAGATATTTCATATACACTTCACTGGGTTAGTTTCAGTTGAGGAATACTCCACATATGAGGTGTTAGTTTTGGTAGCTCTTTTGTTGATGGGCTTATACACACTTGAAATAAATAAATTTGGATGAAACATCTGTTCATCTTTCCTTGTTTGAATTTTTTTTCACTCTATGATTATTTTATATACAATATATGATAGAAAGGTCTTAGTGATAGCTAAGGGAGAATTCCATGAGCTCACATTGTCTGAGCTACTGAGCTTGAGATAAGACAGGAGCCCCTGGAAGGAGAGACTGAGAGCAAATGAGGGCGTACATACCTATGATAGAAGCTGAGACAAGTTCTCTGGTTGATGGAGGAAGCACAAGAAAGAAGACTGAGATTGCAGCACGGACTTCTTAAAAAAGCAGAGAGCAATCATGGAGAAAAATGGAAAAGTAGATTTGTCCCAGGTGACAGGAATCCCAGTGCTGACTGGGAACATGATCTTGAGCTGAAAGCTATACTGGGCAAGAGGGAGATTTCAAACCATCTTATTTTAATTTCCTTCACCCAAGATCTATGAGCTTTCTCCAAATCTTTTTTTTTTTTCTTTAATTTTTTTTTTTAATCAAATGCAGCTTTGAAGATCTGGGGGTTTTTTTCCTCACTCAAAGAAAAAGTTTGGACATGATCATATCACAATTATACCTGATTTAAGTGTCGTGTTGCAGCATCTCATCAAGTACACAAAGCTAAAGATGTGAGTGAATACATTTTCATAAAAATATTCCTCATTGACACTAAACGTCAACATTTGCATAAGCAAAGAGCCTTAAGAGGGGATGTTTGGCTTTAAACCAATGCTAGAAGTGTTTGTCACAAAGTCTTGAGATAAGCTGCAAACAGATATAAAGTTATGTAAAACATATTTTTGTCTTCTGCAGATATAAACTTTGTGCCAGACATAATAATTACATGATGAGTGATGGCATTTGAATGCAAATATTCTAATAACGGAGAAGTGGCATGTTATTGTATATATCATTTTTATTCCACAAGTCATCTGCAAAGGTGTTTTTCTGAAAACATGGCTTTTCAAAAGTAAACTCACAGGAAGGCAAAGTCTCAGTTTGTGTTTGGAGAAAGTGCATGGAATTCCTGCTAGTCAGGTTTCATGGTCTCCAGTTGACATAAACATTCCCAGAAGCTATATTATGCATACCATTCTGTGAGTGCATAAAATTTTGGAAACCCACCAGAAGGGAAAGAGATGTAGAAACATTTCCTTGTCTTAGAAATTATTGATGGAAATGAACACAGGTATTTTCAGAACTGAATTTATTAATGAAAGCTTTTCCTGGCTGGTACACGTAAGGGCAAACACATTATTACCAATGAAAAACAGCTTTGTAAAAGTGAAAGAGGAAACTTCACGGGTGGTCTTCTAAGAATATAAAACCTGTTTTATGCTCTAGATACATTAAAAAAAAAAAAAAAAAGCAAAAAAAAGCCGATGGCTACCTTTGAGTCCCAGAGGCACAGGAGCAAGATGCCATGTTTGAGTCCAAGAGGAGTTGTATTCTGCCTTCCTTGGACTGGTGTGGAGAAATGCTGTGCATTTCCCAAATCTGACTCAAAGTGAATGAAATGATTCTATGAGTTTCATTCCCTGAATTCACTGAAGCGAGATTGCTATGGAGATGAGGCACAATTAATTGAAAGTTTCTTTTATCAGCAGAGAGACTAAACAGACTGTAATAGGCTTTGGAATATCCTCGGGCAGAGATCTCCAATCTACTTGATATTTTGGCATTGGCAGTAGCCCTGTCTTACACTTGAGCAATTTAGACTTTGCAGAATCTGACATTCTGTGTCTAATACCTACGTTTAAGATCTTTGCCTCTGCTACCTGTAAACCCTGCACTACTGTCTCTACTACTGCATCTTTACTATCCAGATATGAACACGTTTCTGCTCTTTTTAAAATGTAATGATGATTAAATTTTCTGGTATTTGGGAAGGAAATAGAGTAATGAATAATACAGTTGTCTTGTCATTCTGGTATAAATTTCATGTCATTTCAATACAGTGGAAAATATTAGAATTTGGAGATAGAAGACAAAGTAAAAACCTTCTCCAATTGCATATTACAGATTTTAAAAGGATAGAGAATAGTTTCTAAATTGCTGTCTTTGATGAGCTTTGTTTAGGTCTTTTAATGTTTTCTTGTGTTATATGGACAAATCATTTATTGTGGTAAATATTCTCTTTTGATCTCTTTTGGTTTATGCCTTCCAAATAAAATTCCATTAAGTGGAGCAACTGCATTTCTTCCATATGCAAAATTGCTTAAGACATTTCTGATCTCTCTGAGATAAATGCTGCAGGATGAATGAAAGGGATGCAGAAGCAGACACAATTGTAGATTAACATAGCCTAATGCTATGAGATATTTGACTTAAAGGAGAGGCAGGGCCTGAATCCATCTCCCATGCCTCCTACTCTTTTTAAGCTTCCTCCAGACCCGTCTAAATCCAGTATTGCATAAACGTCATCTCATGACTTTGTCATGACTCTAGAATTACTAGTTGACCACTCTGTTCTCACTAATGCAAGACCTTCCCTTTCTTTATTAAGTCACCTTTCCTGCCAAGAGATGTCACAGGACATGTAATTTCCTTCTGAAAAGGCCATTAAATGTGACAAATACATAAGCACAGTTTGCTTCCTCCCTGAGGCAGGGATCCAGAAATTTTGCACGGGAGTCTCTTGCATCATTCTCCCCGCCAGCCAGTTTGTCAGGTCCAGCCAGCACCAGTAGCATAAACTGACTTGGTGAGATGTACCTTTGAAAGTGATTCAATACAGCTGTAAACAAAGAACCACACCAGGGAAGAGATTTCAAGTTCTTCACTGAGTAGGTTTGTTTTATTAATCCAGTGAAATGTTGTTCTATCATGCCATGTTATTTCCTGCAATGCAGAAGTGGTAACTGGTGTTCAGTAAAAGTTTCAACTCACATTAACAACCTTGATCTAAAATTAAGTTGATAATAGGACTCCAGGCCACTGGAAAACATTGAGTCTTAAATTACTTATCAATTTACACTTGAATATAGAGGAAATCTTGTCACTGAATTCAGTGCAAGTGTCTCAAGCCCTTCTGTTCTAACTCAAGCAATACTGTATTTATAATCAAATCCACTGGCCAAAAAAATCTGCAAAGTCTTACTGCTTTAAACACAGTTTATATCTATAAGAAAAAAAAATAATCTCCTTGTGATAGTTCAGCAACTTACATTGGTTTCATTAGGTGGTCTCCATTAAATTCCAGTACTGATAACGTCCATATTGTCTTTACTATGGCTGATATTTTTATTGGAAATTTTATCAAATAAACATGAAGCTGCAACTCTTTTTAGCCATTTGAAATGTCCTATTCAAACTAAGGAGCATTAAAAAAGATATAATAATAATGACAATATCTTTCCCTATTTCCATACACTAATCTTTTGAATAGAAATAAAAAGAGTCTCAATTTCCTTGACATTTAATTCAGAATTATAATTATGTTTTTTAGGAAGACGCTTGTTCCTTCTTTTGAAATAGAACAGGTTGAATCATTTCTCTGTTCATGAACAACTCTGAGCTTCTATACAGAAGGACTGATAAGGATTTCTATAATGACTGCAAAGAAACTACCTCTCGTAGATGCATAATAACAACTTTTATCTTTGTGAAAAAGAAAATATGGAAAAAAAAATCTATGTTTCGTTGTAGAGCAGAATATCCTCTTACAGGGAGGATTTTTTTTTTAAAAAAGAACAGTTTATTCTCTGATTGTGTTCTGTCATAAATCACACAGACAGATGTGTGCCTTAGTCACGCATCAAGGTTGATTACCATTTCTTTAAGTTTATATAACACAGGCTAAGGATTACTCTTTTTTATTGTAACTTTCTTCATGTTTTAGTAGAGAAAATGTAATATTGCATGCATTTTTCTTTGTTACAGCACATCTGTACAATAAAAACAATATTTACATCATGCAATTTTCTGCTCTTATGAAGAAAAATCTAATCATAGCTGGGTCTGCTTGTTCTCTTTCTAAGAGCATATTTTGGGGGAAGTCCTCATATGGGCTAAGATAATGATAAATTTTTTTCATTAAGTATTCTGCTACCCACATGTCTGCATTTTATATTTTAAAAATTATTTGATCAACAAAATCTTGGAATATATGTATAGATGAAAGTATTTGGAGAACAAATATTTACCTATTTAATAATTAAGCCCTGTTGAATTCCTGCAGCCTCGAAGACTATTGAATGTCAGGATGTGTATGATGTTTTAACTTCGTTGCACTAGGCCAACCTGAACCAGAAACGGGATTCTTCCTCAGTGCAGCTCCTTACCAAAGAAAACTCTGTGAGGAGAGTACATACACCAGGAAGAGCAATCTGACCTCAGCTATTACAGCCAGTCATAGCTGGCATCAGTAGAGATCAACATGAGGTTACTCAATATTTCTATTAGATAGAGTTCGGATTTGACATTAGTCATGGGTATGAAGCAAATTTTAACTGTGCTTTGGAATTCAAGCTCTCTTCATTATTTTCCAGTTCCAATGGAATTACAGAAACAAGGTTGTTATATTGCACAAAGGAACAAGCACACGGCTGAGATGATTGAAATCTAAGATTTGTCTGAAGAACTCATAAAAATTAAAAACAAAGCGAACATCTAATTCATCATTGAAATAGCAGCCTTCTAACTCAGCATATTCTGTGATTTCTGGAGGTGATATGGTTCTCTTAAACAATCTCAAGACAAATGCTTTCTATTACTAACACCTTCATAAAATTGTCTTCTCTTTCTGCAGAAAAGGACAAAAGGATAGGAGATGTGAATTTGCTTGTGAAAATGTTAAGAGTGTATCACATTTGGTAAAGAAAAGCAAATTCCTTTACCAATCCAAAAATATTTGAAAAGTTAATAAAATGTGACTTGAAGTACTTTTTTCCTGTCATAATACTGTTCACAGCGTAGGAGATGCTGGCACATTGGTATCTCTACAGAAAAAATAGTATTAATGTCTTAGTAGCATTTATTTTAGATATTTATTGGTGTGTCAAAAACTGTGTTTAGTCCTCATATTTTCTTCTCTCAGTCAGAAGAGAAATGTGAAAGCTATTTCAGAAGTTTGTGAGTTTTTATCTTAGTGAACATAAAAAAAAAGCAAACAAAAAAACTTGCAAAAAAAAAAAGGTTTTTTTAAATTGTCCTTTGCTGCCCTCCCCCAGCAGTGGTACATTTTTCCATATAGCTGTGATGTTTATGTTCATTCTGACTCACATTGGAAGGAAAGGAGGTGCTAATATCCATGATCAAATCAGTTCGTAAATTTACTTTGCTGCCTTGTCACACGATCAACTCTTGTTTTTCCACTGAATTTGTTTCTTATTATTCCCTCTCTTCTACTTCAACCATGAGTGGTTTTAAACTAATTGAAAGACATTTGCAAAAACATCCCCATGCAAAGAAACATTTTAAAAGTAAGGTGACTTACCTTGTGACAATTCTCCTTCAAAACGGGAGAGTTTTGTGCTTTTTTGGAGCAAGAAACTGTCCTCTGAGGCGCTTCTCTTTCTCTGCCTGTCCTACACTGTGGCTTTAACCTCTGCCATCATTATAATTTCCCTAACCAAGGACTATGATGTCACAACATTTTCATGTTATGATGGACCTCTTTGGGTTCTGGATATAATTACTACTTCTCTGGGTGTAGCCATGCAGTTGTCAAGGAAAAAGAGATAATATAAAAATAAGGAAGCAAACTACACTGCCTGGTTCTCAGCCTATTTTTTCCTTATGTTGATGTTGTTTGAATACCAAAGTCTTTTGTACCTTAACCACTAACACGTGGAAGCATTTTGCTATCTGAAGGAATCAGAAAGTAAACAGGTGATTGAGTTATTTCACTTATCCCTACTGAAACCTCTTATTGGCTGAAACACAAGAAGAACCGGTATATCTACTGCATCTCATTCTACTGCCTAATCACCTTCTTTCTCTGTTCAGCAGAAGTTGAATATTAAAATTAACCGTAGTGTAGGTCTAAGTGATGATGCAGCATACATAATATCTATTTTTCTGGCCTTCTTTGTGGCAGTGAGTACACTTGCTGGATAAATGACTTTTGGGTCTGCAAGGTCACTGAAAATGTTCTGGAAATAGGACCTCTGCTCAAAGAAATATTTTATTATAAGCTTCGCCATTGGAAGGAAGCTGGGCAATCTCTGCTGCTTCGGATTTTTAAAGCTAGATTCCAAAAGCTAATTTCATCCCAGCTGGGGGTGAAGTCTCCCAAAAGAGGAATCCTAAAGAAATCAGCTTCTCAGTCTACTAAGCAAAATATCAGAGCCAAGTGATCAAGATTGAAATCAAAGCTCTGCTCAGGTCATGAGAGTTTAACCAAGAGTAACACTTCCTCACTGAATGCCACAGACATTTATTTTCCCTGCTGGAGTTCTCCACATCTTCCCCAAAAGCCATAGGTGAGATGACACTTAGTTCAAGCAGCTGCGCAAACTGCCATGCTAACAGTGCTTAATCCTTACTGACATGCCCTGGCAATGAACATGTATCTGAGGGCAGCCCTGTTTTAGATAATCTTATGCTTTGTCCTTCCCTCTCTGTCCATGCTGAGAGCAACACAGCTAAACATAGAGTAATCTCTCTGTCTCACTCCAAAAAGAAAAAACATCCCTGTGCACCTTATCCTGCAATAAACAAAGTCCAGCCTTGACAGTCACCTGTGGATTGGGTCTGCCTGTAGTCAGAGAGTGGATGTGCCCTGTGTGGCACAGAGAGCTGATGAAATCATCACCAGCAACCTGGAAATAAAGGTCAGACATTCGGTCTTCACAGAGCCCCATGAAACCATCTCAGTTTACTTGAGGTGATTTGAGTCATGGGGTGTCAGAACGAGAACACCAAACCCTGCTGCAAATGGTCGAGTCCAGAGCTATAACAGCAGCTCTGTGGGTTCCCAGGCACGTTTACAATATTGATGCTGGGCTATCATTACTTACTGCAGCCAACTGCCATACAGGCAGCTTGTTTGTGCCTGGAACAACTGCATTTGAAGCATGAAGGAAGAAGCAAGCTTCACTACCAAACCTCTGCCTGTTGCATAAGTTGTGGTTTTATTGCTATAGCACATGAGCCAGTAGGAATTTCTTGGTTTGTCAGCTTGAAGTAAAACTTAGGGAATCTAAATCTTTACTGAGCTGTTTGAATGTCATGGCCCATGCTTTGTTTTTGTTGGGTGTTTCCAGACTGATGACTTAAAATATGGAGGGTGGGTGTGGTTGAACACTCTACTCCCACTCAGTCATTCCTAAAATGTACTTTCATGCTCAGTTTCTCCAAGGTCCCCCTGGATTTGTGTCACTGCAGAAGTGCTCTGCCAGCTCCACAAGCTGAGAACAGGCATCCTGCTCTCAGTTGCACATCCCCTGAGATGTATAGTAACCACTTGGTGGAAGGAACACACTCTCTGACTAACTTCCTTCAAAAATGATTACAGAGATTTGCTTCAAGCTTTTGAGGCCATGGACTGTCTGTCATACTAAAACAAATCCTTCCCCAGACTCCATCCTAGCAGTTCTAAACAAGAACATTGCTGGATGCAGTGTATCATACAAAATAATTTGCTTTCTTTTTAAGAATTCCTGCAGTAAAATAATGAACATCAGATGTCTATTTCTCACTAATGTGCTGACACAGCATAAAAAGAATGCTTCAATTCTCAGCCTAGAGCAGCCTTTCCTACTCTTTATGCCACAGACCCATAGAAACCACAATTCAACCTCATGTCATGAAGCATTCAGTCTTTATCTTAGACTTAGTTAGATGTCCATATCTTCTAATGAAATTTCTGCAACCAATGAACAGATGTAGACGCTTAGTCCATCTCAATCCCCTTCTGGAGAAAACTTATCACTAGCAAAATTCTCCTGCAGTTGCTTCTTCTCTGATATCACTCTCTTCAAAAAAGGCCTGTAGGAAGGGAACGATTTAATCTCTGGCTTCTCTAACTTTTCCCCATATTTCTTTTCATCTTGACATTATCTCTGGTGGGAATTCAATTAAGTAATGAACATAGAGTCATAGAATCATTTTGGTTGGAAAAGACCTTTCAGATCATTCAGTACAACCATAAACTTGACACTGCCAAGCACATCACTAAACCATATCCCAAGCACTACATAGGATCATGGAATCACAGAATGGCTTGAGTTGGAAGAGATCTCAAAGATCATGTAGTTCCCATCCGCCTGCCGTGGGCAGAGACACGTTTCACTAGAAAAGGTTTCTCAAAGCACCATCCAACCTTACCTTGAACACTTGAAGGGATGGGGCATCCACAGCTTCTCTGGGCAATTGTCTTCGAAATGCCTCCAGTGATGGTGACTCTACCACTTCCATGGGCAGCATATTCCAATGCTTGTCAACCCTTTTCATAATTTTTTCCTAGTAACCGATTTAAACCTCTGCTACTGTAACTTGAGACAATTTCCTCTCATCTTGTTATTTGGGAGAACAGATTGACCCCCGCCTGACTGCACCCTCCTTTGAGGTAATTGTAAATACTGATAAGGTCCTGAGCCTCCTTTGCTCTAGGCTAAACACCCTCAGCTCCCTCATCTGCTCCTCATCAGACTTGTGCTCCAGACCTCTCCCCATCTGTATTGCCCTTCTCTGGACTCAATCCAGCACCTCGATGTCTTTCTTGTCATGAGGGGCCCAGAACCGAGCACAGTTTTTGAGGTGAGGCGTCACCAGTGTCAAGCACAGGGAGACAATCACTGCCTTGGTCCTGCTGACCACAACTACTGCTGACACAGGCCAGGATGCCATTGCCCTTCTTGGCCACCTGGGCATATCTTGCTCATGTTCAGCCACTGTTGATCAGCACCCCCAGGTCCTTTT
The DNA here is from genome assembly GCA_013397755.1 of Cnemophilus loriae. Taxonomy (NCBI): domain Eukaryota; kingdom Metazoa; phylum Chordata; class Aves; order Passeriformes; family Corvidae; genus Cnemophilus; species Cnemophilus loriae. The sequence goes on along the minus strand of VZTF01002612.1, from coordinate 355,005 downwards.
CTGCTGAGCAGCTTTCCAGCCACTCTTATCCCAGGCTGTGGTGCTGCCTGGGGTTGTTGTGAACCAAGAGCAGGACCAGTCACTTGGTCTTGTTAAAGCTCACACAACTGGCTTCAGCCCATTGTTCCGGCCTGTCCAGATCCCTCTACAGAGCCTTCTGACCCTCCAGCAAATCAGCACTTCCCTAAATGGTGCAACTTCCTTTCTGCACACTCTGATCTCTCATGATTTTAACCCGTAGGGTGTAGTTTGTGATGGGAAAAGAAAGAATGAAGCCACTGATTTTGTCTGCAGTTTTCCCCTGTATTTTTCATAACTGTATTTCCCAGCTGTGTTTGTTCACTGCATAAAAGCTAACTGGAGTAAATGTCATGCAAATTTTGACAATTTCAGTGCTCTGAGATACAACTAATACACGAAGAAAAACCTACTGAACTGAATCGCTTCTAAGGTATGCAAGAGGAAATCTACCATGCGCCCGTCCATTTAGGCATGAGACAAATTGAAATTGGTATCAAATGAGATGTGAGAGAAAAGCCAACATCAGCTGGCAAGTTCAATGTGTGTTAAGTGAAGTAAGGTGAGAACTTAAGAGAACTTAGATGCTGTGTTAATTCCTTTCTCCATTAAGTAAGAGTCACTCAAGTACTCACTGATCTCCACAAAACAAGCAGATAATTTTTCAAAAGTCAAGTTGTTGAAATTATCCCTGACTAGACCATATAACAATACATTCATGTCTGTATTTTAATCAATACATTTCCATTGGATTTATTTTCATTATATGATATTAAACCTATGGACACACAAATGAAGTATCTGGTTCCTACTTACAGGTCTCACTCTGTCTATTTCATGGGTTTTGATGAAGCATATTATTTTTTTCCAGTTTTATAAACTTATTTTGTTCATCTTCAAAAATATCCAGGCCAGTATTTGAGGTTTTGTGCCGTATCAATTCTGATAAAATTTGAGGACAAAAGAAGTGCAGAAAAACAGCATTTTTTTTCCTATATGTAATCTAAATCTGAGAAATTAGTTTCTTTGTGCTGACATGCATACTGATTAAATATTATATCTTTTTATATTTATCTGAATATAATATCACAGATAAAGCAAAATGTGGCAATTAACATACAGAGTTCTTCTTAATAGATTTTATTTGCTGTTTGTTGTTTTTTCTCTTCTTCTGAGACTAAATAACTTTACAACCAAAAATTTAAAAAATTGCTGTTCTGTATATCTTTGCCAAAGTTGCAAATTGTTACTGCTGGTCATGGTGCTAATTAGTATTTCTTTGTTTCCTTGGACTCTTGCTTTTGTGTGTTATTCCTTCAAAAAAGATTGCAGGATTTTTGGAAAAGAAATCATCATTTTGCTCTAAATTCGTGCAGTGTTTCTCATATGATTCTAAATAAAGTATAATCTTCAGTCCTTTGAACTAGTGGTCTGTCCCCACAAAAATCTCCCTATATTCCCTGTTTCAATGTTGATATTATGAAAACCCAAGGAATTACATTATTATACTCTAAAATTACACTGTAAATATAATGCAATAGCTATAAGTAGGGATAGTTGTCTATGTAGAAGATATTTTTAACCTCAGAAAGAATACAAAGATCAATGTACAACTCACATTGCAAGTTAAAATATGCTACTAATGCCATGATGGACATCCATGGGACGGAAGGAGGATAGGATGTGCAAAGTGGATAAACACAGATGTTTTACACTGAAAAGTATTTCTGTGGTGGTAAGCTACAATTTAGCCTAGGGTTTCAGTAGGATCTGATGAGTAACACTAAGCTGCCTTGCAAGACATGCAACTGCTGCTGCAAACCATGAGCTGGCATTTTGTCCTGGAGAAACTGCACAATTACGGGGTCCTGCCATGTTATACCACGTGATTTTCGTATTCTTGACGCCACTCCTTGAAAAGTCTGGGACATTTTTAATGTATGGTTCACCGGATTTACAGTATTTTCTTTTAATATGCTAAGTTTCTCCAGGAATTAATTGCCGCCTTTTATTGTAGCAGTAAATTATATAATAAATGAGGGGTTTACTGTCTTTTTACTGGCAGTGTCTGAGAATAAGCAAGTTTAAAGAACAATTCTAAAAATATCATCACATGGCACATGGGATAAGGTTATACTAATCTCAGGATTAGTGACAATTTTTGTAGTGTAATTAGAATTATTTGTTTTTCTTGATGTTAGATACTTCCTCTGTAAAATAAGGATAAAAATAATAATCTTACTTTTGATGAAGGAAAGTAAGCTCTGCTTTTGAAAATTTAGGCATCATCCTCCTCCTGTCTAGTGGAAAAAAATCTTTATATATGTTAAAATATTCTCCCTATATATCAGTCTCTGCTTCAGCATTTAATAAAATAGCCTCTGGACTCCAGACAAAAATGTGGTTTTTGTAGAACACAATAATGTCTGGTTTTGTGCAGAACAACAACAAAAAAAAGAGATCATTACTCTACTCATGAGTAACCAAAAATTTAGATTGATTATGTTTTGCATTCATCCACGGAAAAACTTGGAGGAAAGGATTAGGCTTATTTCTAGAAACAAATGTGGGTTTTACTGTTCAAAGGTTTCAAAACTCTTCCACCATACCTAGAAAATATGTACTGCATCACATTTTATAAGTGGCTTTTGTTCTGACCAAGTTTTTTCTGATTTTTATAAAACTGTGGTGTAGTTGCTTGAACAATTTTAATAATTTTATAATTTTGCTGCATTCTGCCTTTTTACTCTATTCTGAACGATTTCTCCATCCCAGTGGTACTTAGCTAAGTGTTTTAAAGAGTTTCTTGAATTGAAATATAAAATGTAAATGAGACTCTTAACTAAATCACAGATGCAAATAACATCCAGATGGATCAGTACATGTATTTCATAAACAGTCCCTATCTTTGTAATGCGTTAAATTAAAATCCTGGATCCAACACGCAGTAAGTGGAAGTTTCAATCTTCTGAAATCCTTATTTGGATCTGATCTGCATGGCTGATGTCCATCTCTAGTCAAAAATCTCTTTGCCCAGAAGAAAATGATTCCCTCTGTAGCCACAAATAGTTACACATGTTTCCATGGGTGCCTGTGAAGCCAAAAGTTTGCTCAGGCCATGGAAGCAGCATTGTCAGAGGGAAAAATATACAGATCTTATGCTGAAATTGTTTCCTGAATAAAATATTTCAAGCCCTGGCATGTCTGGACTGCATATGGAATGAGCATCTGTATGTTTATATGCACATGTTTATGTTTGTATATAGTTTCCAGTTCTAATACATATTTAAAAAAAAAAAAAAGAGGATAAGAACTGAAAGTTATGTACTTGACATCAAGAACAGGAAGGATGAATGGCCACTTCAGACTAAAATTTTAATTGCTGTCAATATTGCAAGAAAGGTATTTTACACAAATATACGTTAATTTTATGTATGTATGTACATGCATATGTGTTATAGAAATAGAATCTATAGAAATGTATTAAAGCATTTGTGGAACTGTATAATTTGATGGGACAGAGATTTCTTATTCCAGTGTACTGTTATAGAACCAAAGTCAGTAGTGGAAAGAGTCAGCAGTGTCAGAGCCAAAGTGGGAGACCCAACAGCAGAAACAGTGGGAGGTGAATGGGAGTTACACTGACAGTGGAGCCAAACATGTCTTGGTAGTAGCAGAGAGCAAAGCAAGGGGCAAAAACTAGAAATTACAGCTTGGGAGGCTCATCTTAAACTTTAAGAGAAAAAAACATTAACCAGGAGGTTAGTGTTGGCAATAATCCCACTTTGAGCAGGAAGCTGGACTAGATCACATTTCTATGGTTCCATGATATTTATTAGAAAATGTCTGCCAGGTATCCCACCTTGAAACAAGCAGCACGCTGATACAATAACTCAGGTGGTTTTAAAAGGCTTAGCTATGAATTTGAATTAGTAGAACAAGTGGTAACTTGTTTTCCAGGTCACCAACTTATGCCCATTTGTGAAAATATTAATGGGATTTCTCTAACAAAAAATTAAGATAATTGACCTATGGCAATTTACACTACAAGACTCCCCCCTGGAATCTCTAAAATTTACTTTCTCTTTAACAAGTATTGCAATGTTAAGAAGAGTAGGACAGCTGTTAGGAATTATTATCTATATCAGAACCTTGGATTCCATTGTCTGGTTCCACTAGTCTGCTCTCCCATTGCTCAGTTTCTTTGATCAGAAAAGGTTTTCCATCTTAAAATGTGCCAAAAATGTACCTGCATTTAATAATAATCATTTAACCCAGAGAGTTATGATAGAAATATAATTACAAGTAAAATAAATAAAATTTATTTTAGTATTCAAGTAAAATATCAGAAATAATTTTAATTTCTGTTCTGTGCCAAAACAAAGTATGAAATATGTGCCTGATTACGAATTTTGATTTATTCATTTGAAAACACTTGCAAACATTCCTTATGGTGCATTAATTGTCTTGTGTAATTCTCTGCACTGTTGCATCCTTTCTTTCAAAAGGGAGAATGACCTTGTACTTGTGCCATGCAGGCTCAGACCTTTTGAGACACTCCCAAAAGTTTCCTCTTTTACTTGGCTTCTGCCAGAAGATTTCTAAATGTAAATGTAGGTACTTTAAAGCATGCTCTGATTGCTTAATGATGAATAACCGCAGATGAGTTGAGTTCTACTTACTTAGGTACTAATTAGAGATGTCTGGCTGAAATACACCCAGCATTTTGGGTTAGCAGTGGAGGAGCTTGGCTACTCTTCTGAAAGGTGCTGGAATAAGACTTGAAGGCTGACAAACAGGACTAATTTAGGGAATTAATGGCTGAACAGATTGACTTTAGCTATTATTTGCTTTGGTTTTTCACCTGTAAAACACAGAAAATAGTACTTCTTAGGAAAGAACTCTTTGAAGTATTATGAAGATGCCCTGTTTTTTTCAGACCACTGTGATTTTCTTTTCTGGAAGGTGTTATATATGGTGAGAAGAAATTATTACTTTTTGTCTGGTATTAAAGGCAGAGGCATAATCATCAATCCCATACTTTCATCTTTCAATCCAAATGCAACAAAAATATTTTTTACTTGCCTTCAGCTCAACAAGCAAAATTACAGATTTCTAAATGAAGGCTATGAGCCTGTGCCTAAATCCAGCATCCACTACCTAACTGAAGCACTGGTTCACAGGACCCTAATAGATACATTGGTTTCTTTCCTAGTCACTCTGCATGAGTATTCTTAAAAAGTCAGTGCACATTTTTAAAATGTCACTGCACTTTTACACCTCAATGAACCTCGTAGGTTTGTGCTTCTGCCATACAGATCCTGAAGAAAGCCTGAACTTAGTTTTGTCATATATTGGTTTTGTGATGATGACAAATTGCAAGTCTATTTTAATTTACTTCACTGTTTGGTAAATTTTAACATCTCATGCTCATAGCCTAGTGAAAACAAAGCAAAGATAAAATACTATTCCTAGTTAACTAAAGTGAAAAATTATTAATCTTCCAACTACCATTTTCCCAAATTTACCAACAAATATCTCTGCGTGTAAAGCAACAACTCAAATGTGTCCTCCTTCCATTTCTCTTTCGAAAACCCCAAAGACCCTCCGCCAAAGCAAAAGCCAAAAAACCCCCCCGTTGTCTTCTTATTTCCTAGTACTGATTTCTTGGTAAATTACATTGTGGAAGCATTTACACTCTCAAGAACTAGCACTAGATATTTTTCACTGTCAGCTCTACTTTGGGAAGCAATTGGCTGTTTCCCACTTGAACCTGCTGGACAATTACTTGCAAGGTTTTTTAGGAAGAAGCATTTTAGCAACTGAAGAGCAAATTAACCGTACACAGTGAGATATTTTGTATTACTTGAATTTAAAGAGGAAAGTGGAATTACACAATAATTATGTGCTCTTGCCAGAAGGGAAAGGGTAAAATAAACTGTAGAATATACATTGAAATATCTTTCTTGCTTCATATAAATAGAACACAAAAGAAAATGAAATGTCTCCATCACTTGCTTAATTTCTGAAATTCAGATACCTTTCATGTGTTCATAAAGGAGCTGCCTGTGCTGAGAGCCAATCATTTCTCTGGACTGGGGCTGCCATGCTGAGCACCAGGCAGCATCATGTCTCTCTGAAACTATCTTATGACCCCAGTCTATGAAGAAATTCCTAAGAAGCACTTGATCAGATAAGAAGAATGTTTTCAAGCAATAATCACGCAAAGGTTTCCCAGATGGACGATTTTGTGCCATGAATAGAACAATGTGGGGCATTGTTTTTTACAAATAGCTTTTATCCTTTCTTTTTTATTTTTCACACAGTCGTCTTTTATTTCCTTGCAATGCTGGTGGTAGGAATTGCTGTAGGCCTCACAGGGAGCAACCAGCCAACTCGGAGTTTCATAAAACATTGTGTACAGGCTTAAGCCGGCCCAGATACACTGCTAAGCACAGAGCTGAGCTCAGGGCAGCTGTGTTACCTACAGCCAAGCTCTTTTTCACCAGTAATTCAAGTCAGAACGTAATCTGATGTGGGATATACCAACACAGCAATGCATCATCCTCTTCGAGCTACCTCAGGAGCTGGAAAGAATACAGGTGTTGTTCATAGCGTACTCTTCTCAGCTGATATAACCAATTTCTCACCTGCCTACCAGTTAGCCTACCAGAAAGCAATGTTAAAGGGACACTTCTACTCTCTGTATCTTAACTTTTTCAAATATCATGAAATAGCACAGAACTCTTATAAGCGTGTCCACCACCCGAGCTCCTGGATGCAGTCTGAGTTCCCTTGAAGGCAACAAAATTTTAGGAATAATATCAATGAAGACTTTAACCAAGAAGGAAGAGAAGGGAGCATTACACTCTTGTTTGGTCTCTTCGCTTTTTCCTTGCCCGGAAAAAACTCCAGAGTGAAAACAGTGAAAAAAGAATCAGATCTGTGTTTCGTGCATGATTTCCAGCAGCCTCGGTAACACAAATTGGAAGCCACCCATCTAGCTGATGCACGAAGACCACTAACCATGTACTCAATAACATATTTCCATTTTTTGCTGCCTTTTTGGATTATTTCAATGGCACAGCTCAAGGCGGCTGCAATCAGTGCCTAAGGAGTTACAGCTGTTCATCGTGGATGTGTCAAGAAGGAGAGGATTTGGAGCTTGTTTCCAGGGATCCTACTGTGTAGAAGGCTGGCAAGGGCTGTGGAAAAGGGAAGGTACTGAAAAGAATTTCTGTAAAGCTGTTTTCCATAGTTGTGGCTTTGGTCACATGTGGTGAATAGTTGAGGTGGTTTTTGGTTGGGCAGCCTGGGCATTTTCATGGCAACTATCAGGCAGTCAGCATTTCAGAGCTGGTGACCAAATTATTGAGGGAGTTGGTTTTCAGCCATTTTCCTTGATATATCTTATAAGGTCAGGCATGAATGAATGTTTGTAATGAAACAGCTCATTCTTTACATTTGCTCTTTCAGGTTGCCAGCATGTGAGGCCGGGTAAGACTTTCAGTCAAACTCATAATTTTGGGCAAAGCACTATTCAAAGATGTGCGGGTAAGTACAACAAGCTACTGAAAGGAGACTTCCCAATTTATTTAGTGTAAGAGAGACAGAGAACGTTCTTTTCTTATCCCAAATAAGCCGATGACTTTGCTTTAATTATATCACGGTGAAGAAGGCCCAGTGTTTTTTGCTGCTGACCTTTTAAGATCTCAAAAGCAACATTATTTGCAATGCTAGGCAGTTACCATGGTGCAGTGGACTTATTTTTAGCCAATAGCTGGATGATTAAGCTTGGCAGAGAATGATGTAGATATATGGTGACAGAAAACTTCTCACACGGGATTTGTCCAGAAATCTACTGGGCATCTTTTTTAGGGTAAATGTAAATTGTCTTTATTTGACTAAAGTTTCACTATGGCCTTCTGTGATTCCCTGAAACACGAGTGACCGTCTTAAAAACAAACAAATAAATAAATAAATATTGCTACATTGCAAGGGGTTTTCATTTCTAGAGGTAAGTGTAGAAGATATATATTGATAATTTTAATACAAATCAAATGCTTCACAGATTATGGAATCTTTTTCCATGTGGCACCCACACAGTGAAGTTTTATGGGTCTAGCTCTCCAGCTGCATCAGTTTATAGGAGGTGTACATGCCTACAATGACTGTCTCTTGGTGCTGAACATATTTCATTTCTCACCTCCCACCACTGTGGCAAAGGTAAACAAAGCAGGATTTAAAAGATAGAAGAGGATGAATGAATCCAGCAGTCTTTGTGTCAACTAAAGCCAGAAGATAGAAAAAAAGTGCTAAGTAGCAACAGGAACCTCATGGAAATTCCTGACAGTTATGCCACTCTCCCACAGATTTTACAAATGTTTTGGATAATCCTTAGTGCCATAATGACAGAGACTGTACACATGAATGCAGATGAAGTCTAACAAATGTCTTTTCTCTCTCTCCCTCTGTGTGTGTATATATGCACATTCATACATATAAAATTACAATCATCTCTTAAAAAGAACTTTTATTGCAAGACATATCCTAAGGAGCTTCATGAACCATAAAATGTGACAACAAAGCAAATAGGTACCATGTGCTCTGCAAAGTCGTGGGAGAGACATTCACAGGCACTCAGGGATCACAGTGATATACCTGCATGGATTCAGGCTATACGAAGCATGAAGAAACTCTAGAATTGTTAGAATAGTTATGTGCATTTTCAATGCCTATTTCATATATAAATTCCACATATGCCAAGACCCTAATGTGATTTAGGTACAGTTTTTTCTAATGCTTACAAGACTGAAAGGTTGAAAACTAGCAGTTTCTAGACTTTTGGAAGTGGAAATTGGGGAAAATGTTAATGAAGATGATTCATGAAGAAGAGACTGATGTTAGACAGAAAGATAATTAGGGATGGCCTCAGGCTATGTTCAGCACCAAGAGACAGGCAATGTAGGCATATAAACCTCCTATAAACTGATGCATCTGGAGAGTTAGACCCATAAATCTGAAATCTGGCTGGCACTGTGTTGGTTTCCTGTAGAAGGTTGCTACCTGTTCAGGTATGGCTATAATACGCTTGAACCACCTATGTGTGTCCTCCAAGGCTCTCACCATGAGAAATGTGTACCAAACATTCATATAGGCATGCTAAAATAAGATTAATAAAATAAATAAAGGAGAAAATGAGTCAGAAAATATCTCTCCTTCCACAAAGCAAAAATTGGTTACAGAAGTGAAAGCAAAGCACAGTGAAATTTTAGGTTACCATTAAAAATATCCTATCCTAGCAGTTCCCTGTCACAATTAGTTTACCTTCAGTTCACTGCAACCAGAATAATCATGTGGAATATTATAGAAGATGTAACTTCTGACTGTGCTTTAATAACATACAGTAAATGCTGACCTTAGTAAAACTTAGTAAACTTATGAATGAAAGCAAACAACAGATTCAGAATCAACATCTAACTTCTCTGCAACCTAAAGAAGAACAAATCAAGATGTTCTTGCTTTTTTCCTAATCAATAAAACGGTTTCTCACCAAGATACTTACGCTGAAAAAAACCCAGAGAATTCTACTTTTTTAAAAAGATACTTAGATCTTTATAGAAAACTCACTGGAAACTTAGATTTTCATTGTATTTTTTCAGTAAATCCAGACATCTTTGCAAAATCAGATGCATTTTTTAATTCATTCTTTGTTTGAAAAAGGCGGGGGTGGGGGTTTATTTCTTATTTCTGCTTCTATATCTCCTCCTTTTTTTTTTTTCAAAAAGTCTTTGCAATTTATTATTAATGTAGAAATGGGAACATGATTTTCTTCAACATTGTTTGGCCAAAACCGATGAAAGAATTCTTGGATAGTGTGAGGGAGATTTAGAGGAGAAAAAAGAGAAGATCAGGAAAATCAGTGAATGTTGAAAGAGGTTACAAAGTAAGAAAATGAAAATTTTAACCTCCTGTAGGAAAAAAATCAATTATGGTAGTGCAAGGTTACAATTTCTTTATGCAAGTGAAATGAAAATAGGCGAAGAACAAAATGTGCACCCAATTTCTGGAAGAAGTTCACAAAATCATTAACCGTGCACTAGCAAGCCGCCAATAACAAATGAGCCCAAGACCATAAATACAAGTTTTTGTGTTGAATTATTTGACTAGTTAGATTCAATAAATCTTTAAATCAGACCTTCCTTCTGAGGTATCTTTTATTGTGTGCTTTCACATTCATGTAGCTTTATTGATTGTATCTTCTTCACTGCCATATGTTAAATTGAGAGCAATAAAATTGAAACATTAAATCACATTCCTTTCCTTTCATGTGTCACTTACCTATTGGGAACATATGTTACACTGGCACAATAAAACTTGCCCTGAAGGCGTAGTCTGTGTACGCGAGGCTGTGAAAATGCAGGCGTATAAAAATGTCCCAGTGTCCTACCTGAAGATTAAGCTTCAATAAAATAAAATTATAAATAATTCAAACATAAAATATGACTTGTAATGATGTAGTAACAAATTCTCTAGAGCCCATGGCTGTAAAAGGAACGCAGAGGATATTTGCAGCATGTGTCTTCCAGCAGATTCGATCACCCCACCTATGATGCAGGTCGCAATATTTCCTTGACAGGGTTTAACTCAGACACTCTTCCCACTCAGTGGAATTTTTTGCCAGATCAACCTAGCTAATATTTCTTCTTTATATAATGCTTTTTTTTTGCAATTCATCTGAGAGAACTGAGACCTACACAAAGAAAATTAATATTAATTTCATTATGTTTTAAAATGCTATCTGATACCTAACTAATTGATATTAGTGTATAAAATATTTACTTATGCCTCCCTTAGAACTAGACTGATTGGTTCTTTCTTAGACACAGGTTGTTGAACTACATAACTCTTCTGATACAATAATTCCTTAAGGCTCCTACCTTTATAAAGAACCAGGGTAGATAATTTGATAAAAATCTAGTTTTTAGTCAGTTTTGTTCCTTGCTCATCAGCACCAGAAGACCCTCATACTAAGGTCCCTGTACTTCGATGATAAAATTTTATTATATAAGCAACGTACAAAGTTACTAAAAGGAAGTGAAAAGTGCAGATTTTGGGTTTTTAACAGCATGCATATTTCAGAAAGTTTTGCATATCTTATTTCTTCCCTCTTGTCTGGCCTTGGCAGGGGTTGTTCAGTAGTAGCAGAAGCATAGAATGGTAGTTTGAAGAAAGTGAAGAAAATATTTTTATAGCTGAATGTTAAGTTAGCTCAAACCAGAGAGCATATAATTGTAAAAACCACACTGGAACTAACTTACCTATTCTTCCTAAAAGTGCCATGGGGTTTTCATTTCACAATTGATCCATGCGACATTAGGGTTTATTGTTTGTTTCATTGCAAAAGACTGTGAAATATTGAGATTGAAAGTAACTTTAATTTCATTTCCAAAAGAAAGAACAAAGTTTAATTGATATTTTCTAGAGCAAGAATCCAACAAAACAGCTGGAGTTTCGAAGAAAAGGACTTCTATCTCCATTATAAAGATGCATTTTCTGTGTTGTTTAGGAGAGATGCTTGGTTCCTTCATCTGCTCTGTGATCATAACGCTACAGTTTGACTGTACTCATCTATCTTATCCAATTCTTTTCCTTCTGACTACAGTCCTTGCAAATAGGTTTTTCAGTAAAAAATCAAAACAATGTCTGACTTAATGAGCATTATAAAGAAAAGCTGTTGATTCAGCCAATACTTATTATTTCGTCATGAAAAGTCTGATTTTGAGGCATTAGCCATTGCTTATTATTCTCAAACCCAGGAGGGAGTAAATCAACTACAAATGCAAAATTTGTCAAAGGCTTTGGGCCCAACCCTTGCAGAAGAAGTATAGCCCAAGCTAAATGGCTGTGCTCCACAAAAATTACAATGGGGTAGTGGGAAGGAGTCTTCAATCCTGGCCAGAAAAACTGCTTGTGCAGCTGGGTCACAGATGCTAATTTAGAGGAAGGGGTACAGAAGTGACTGCAGGCATTTTCTTGCAAAAGATTTGATCTGCTATGTCTGTACAGCATTTCAATGTTACATATGTTCATGAACTAAAAATATCAATATCAAACAGGGAGGATGTAACAATCTTATGTAAGTCCTCTTGTAGCTGTTGCTGCCCTCTTTGTCAACCAACTTTCAAATCTCCAATGAATGCACTGGTCCCATGGATGTGTATCTTAGGGTAGGATACACTTCAAATTTTAGCCTTTTGAGGTTTGATACTTAAGTCTGATCTAGTTACCCTTCCTCTACAACAAACCAAGCTCTTTCAGAGACATAGATTCTATTTTAGAAAAAGGCAAATCAGTGTTTGGATATGCTGAGTTTTTTGGGTTTTTTTTTTTGGTTAATACGAAAGGAACGTAGGTGTTTTGATCAGAAATTAACATCTTTTTTATACTCTTAAAATCCTATTCCTAGTTGTCATTTATTATTCTTATAGAGTTGGATTCTGCAGACCTCTACCACTCCTAAGGCAGCCCCTTCCTGAACAACTAGTACCACTGCTTTCAAAGAGTTAACTGGGCTGTCCTTACTTCTCAGTGAATAAGTGTGGTCAAATCTGGCTCTCCTCCCAAGCATGTTGAATGAGGTTGGCTAAGAATCCTTGATTTACTGTGAGCAAATAGTTAAAGCAAAATTCGAACCAGATAAATATGATCATTGATGTAATAGTCACTCATTACTACCACCCCCTGCTACTATGACGTTATGAATACAAAATATAATTATGGAATTAGAATTGTGAGGATTAACTGCAGAGCTGAAAATTCTGTACATGGTTACATGTGGCCCAGTTTCATGAGTGCAGTTCCAAAGGGTGCATTCTTGTAGAAACATTCAAAAAATTAAAAAAACCCCGGACCCCATTATTTATGGGAAACTGTCTTCGTATTGCTTCAAGTGAAAACATAGCACAGAAAAAGACAATATTTCTAATACAATGATAGTGTCTTCTCATCTGTAGCCTTCTGTATTAAAAAAATGTGTATGGCTGCTTTTAAATCATAGCTGGGCAGATAAGGCAGGTCTTTCAAAAAGCAGGGTTAAACTGGTCTGCACTGAAGTTCTCTTGTTGCAGAGAAGCTGCATTTAACCAAAGGAACTCACAAAAGTTAGGCTGGATGTCTCACAAACACACATACATACATAAATAAACACATGTATACAAGCCTGTACAGCCTAAAGGTAGTTCTTGCACAAAAACTCAGTCAGAACTTTTGCAATAAGAGCCTCTGACATTTTGAAAGTACTTGGAGTCACCTAATGCTTTGAGATGGATCTGCACGGACACTGTGGAAGACTTTTAACCTGAAGAAAGCCAGATCTGATTAGAGTACACGTTAGGACAACTCTGTAAATACAGCTCATCACAACTCAGTCACACACAGTACAAAAAAAACGGTTTATATACAGCTCTCCACTGCGCCTCCGCAGGGATGCTCTCAGCTTCTGGCCAGCTCAGTAGCTTCGAGTTGCAGCAAAATTGGCACAGCCCTTTCTGGCCCTGGGGAAGTTTTCTTTCCTCGTTTCTGGTCCCTGGTTGTCTCTACCTCTTGCTCCTCTCAGCGAGCTCTCTCATTCTGTCGTGTGGGGACCATTCCATGATTTTCGACTCTTTGCTGGCCAGCTTGCAGTCTCTGAAAGCTTGTCTCCTCTGAATAAACTAAACAATTTCCAAGGAAGGAAAAATTTTTCTATCCAGGGAGCTTCACCTGATCCAGTGGTTTTTCTTGCAATAATGTAACACATGAACAGAAACAAACAAATAATAGCACTATTCACATATCTATGTAGTAGTACTATTTTATATATGTATGTATATGTGTGTGCGTGTGTGTTCCTCAGCAACAATATTATTTACTGATCCCAGGCATCAAAGAAAGGATACATGGAGGGTTTGCAGTACTCAGCGCAAGACTGGAAGTGCTCAAGAATCAAATGACTGAATCACACCTATGGCAATGGCCGGTTCACATATGCAGGATATTTTTACACAAAGTTTGGCTAAAGAGCCTAAGTAGGCAATAGTGTCTTTCTGATAATCGTACAAAGTGTATCACACGAAGAAAGATTCCTCAAAGAACCCAAAAGACAAAACCAGATAAACAAGACTTTGCATACTGAGAAATCCCTTCAGTTGAGAAAATAAGAAGCACTAAATTGAGACTATCTCTGGATTACTTTTATTCTTTAGGGAACTGGCACCAACCCAAGAAGAGCTTTAATTCAGAGTCTGGTAAAAAACAGCACAAATTTCTCTTCCTTGCAAGAAGACATTCTGAGTTTTGGTAGATCTATTTAATTTTGTTTTGATTTAAACATGAGGAATAATAGTGGTCATACATATTCTATTGCTTCCAGGGGATTTAATAATATTTTTTTTGCTAATTGTAAGATATGTCAATACTCCTGAATGTAGACTGCACAAGAAAATTGCATCTTAAGCCATCAGCAGCTTAAGGCAGAGGAGCTTGAATACAGGGAAATTTTCTATTCAAACAAGGAAAGTCATATTTGATGACAGAGTTTCTAAAATATTCTTTCTAATTACTCCAAGCAAGTCACCAAAACCCAATTAGGTGAAGGTAAATATGATTCCTTGAAACAAAGCCACATCATTACATAATAAAGATATATTCAACATATATTTTAATGAGAGAAAACTACAATACATAAAATAACTTTTAAAATATATTCTTCCTAATCATTGCCACCAATCTCCTCTGGAATAGAGGAAATTTCTGTAAAATCTCCATATCCTAGCAATACTTATTGCTATTGAGTTCAGCACTCCTGTTGCAAATTTATCTTCTCCTTTGTAACTTTGGTAAAAATACAGAGCAACTTGAAAAAAGTAATATTAAAAAAAAAAAAAAAAACACTCAAAGCAATGCCCTCTTCCAATACAAAATTATATGAAAATTTTTGGATGATACTTCAAGATAGACATCATATGAAAACCATTTTTAGATTGATGAAGGTAAAAATTTCTGACCTTAAACTAATGGTTATTTATACTGTTTCTTGGTTAGAAAATTAGCGACATGAATTTTCTTGACAGTTTTCTAAAAAAGCAGCAAGCCTTTCCGGTTTAGTTATGGAAATGGTGAGATTAGCTCATATTTTGCTCCTCAGTGTACAGCTCAAATAAAATTTTTATTCACATTGCATCTGCCTATTCAATTCACTGTCTCAGATAACACAGGGAGCAAACCACCGAGATAGTTAAAGTGTTAAAAGGAACAATAAACCAGATTTTAAACATCGGTAAACCTGCTCCCAGAATGGTATAATGGAAGTGGATTGAGAAATGCTAAGAAGAAAACCATACCTCGTGTGTGGAGTTTTATTTTCCAAAAACCCTCCAGCTTTTAAGTAAAACTACTCTCTAACTCTCTTTCCCTTCTCAAAGGTGCTTAGAATTTCTTGAGAGGAAAAAACCCACAAACCAAATCCTGAAAGAAATCATCCCACTTCATATCTTTTGTTCACACTTACCATGTAGCTCATGTTTTTTGTAGTAAGGCCGAGGTGTGAAGTTTGCCTTTTGTCCTGTTTCACCCAGTCAGCAAAGCAAACCATTCTAGGCAATGCTCCAGGAGACTAACCTCCACTTCACAAAAAGTAAATCTGGTTAATATTAGTAGCCTACATTGCACTGCCCACCGTTGTAGGATGGTGATGAAACCACTTTTCCCGTCTGACATTCCAACATGCCATCTCAGAAAGTTAATAGCTAAATCTCCTTTAGAAAGATATTTCCAAGTATCCCACATCCACTGTATTTTCCTGCAGGCTGAATTTATTTTTAAAGTCTCTGCATATTTGCTTGTCCAAG
Source organism: Cnemophilus loriae (assembly GCA_013397755.1). NCBI lineage: Eukaryota > Metazoa > Chordata > Aves > Passeriformes > Corvidae > Cnemophilus > Cnemophilus loriae. The sequence continues at coordinate 339,097 of VZTF01002612.1, read as the reverse complement.
AAAAGGATGCCAAATGCCATTCCTATCAATTACTAAATACATATATATGATCCATTTGGAAAGTATTGCAAAAATTTGAAACTGTAAATATCTTTGCAAGCTGCAGAAAAATCAGATCGATATGCTTAAAGGTGCTATGAATGCATGAGTGCCAGATGTACTGGGCCACAGAAGGCATCACTCTTTTTCCTTATTTACTGCTTAGAGTCCACATGGCAGGCTATTGCTAAAAACAAATCTGTTTACTAAGGAGGTTCACAAATGATGAGCAGTGTCAGCATTTACTGAGATGGAAACAGAGAAAATAAAGACATGTCAGTGTTTAATATGATCAAACTGATGGCAGCACAACTTTGAATTTATAAAAGTTCTAAACCACCCGGTTTCCACAATATAGAGCTCAGAGTGGAATTATTGTTCTGGTTCTCCTGTAACACTGCCGTGATGAAGGGTTAGTTTTCCAAAATAAATATAATGAAAACAAGCCTGGGCAGTTGTGTACACCCAAAACATTCTTCAGGACAAGGCACAGATGTGAACAAAATGGCTCAGATGTACACTCATGGGCCTTGTGGATATTTTCTGCAGAATTTAAGGGGGAGAAGTAGCAAACAATGTATTTTTACATAGTTCAGAAAATATTCTATACCATCCAACCTTATATCAAGCTAGTAGATCTTCTCTTGCATTTGAAATCAGATGCCTGCTATCTATTCTAGTGTGATTGCTGCATTTTACATGATTGTATGTGGTCCAAGTTTTGATTATGGTCCATGGGTATTCTCTCAATATGAATTGATTTATTGTACAGTTCTTTAGTTATAGTAATAATAAATATGTAAAGCAAACTAAAACCAAGATTATAAGTGCAATAAATAGCACAATAATTTCATTAAATATATAATTACAATATTGAGAAATAGAGAAGAGAATGGGAGAGTAAGATTAATAACTGAAATAATTCTTCTCCCAAGTAAATTTGGAGGTTCATTTGTCCATAACTTAATGATGTGCATCTGGGATCACTGTGAGGTTGTTCTTTCATCTAAACCTTGGATTCACCTCCTCAAAATGTAGCTGTAAACAAACTGGGTAGCAGGTTTAGCCAGACATCTAGAGTCTCACCGTACCTGACGCAAACAGGTAGGGTCATTTCCCCATTTCTTTTAGGACTGAATGAACTCTGCCTTTGGGTATTGGCCTCTTCTCCCAGGTAACAAGTGACAGGAAGAGAGGAAGTGGCCTCCAGTTGTGCCAGGGGAGGTTTAGAATGGTTATTAGGAAATAATTTATAGACTGGAAGGATGACCAGGCTTTGGAATAGGCTGCCCAGGGAGATGGTGATCCCTGGAAGTGTACAAAAGGTGTGTGGATGTGGCACCTGGGGACACAGTTCGGTGGTGAAGATGGCAGTGCTGGGTTAATGATTGGACTTAATGATCTTTGAGGTCTTTTCCATCCTTGATGATACTATGATTCTAAGATAAGAAGTAAGAAAAAAGATTCATTTCCTTCAGTATGAGTTATTAGGATGAGTTTGTTTATAGCAAGCATTAATTTAGTAATTCAGTGTTGCTAGTTTATGTATTCAATACACTTTTTCAGATTTTACCTGTTCCAACTCTTTATACTATCAAAGATAATATTTTGATCCAAAAGATATGGATTTGAGGTATACCAGCATGAAGATTTGAAGGCTTTCATTTAAATGACGTACTAGACTTCTATCAGAAATCAGTAAATTTACAGAATACTGTTCTGGAGTTTATAATTGTATTTTCATTATTAATAATGAGTTATATTTTTTTCTGGCATGAACTGGCACACCTCCTTTGAAATCAATGAGACTATGCCATTTTTTTATAACTGAGAACTGAGACCTTCGCACCAGTTTCTGCTTGTTGATATTCTGTGAAATAAAAGTGATTTGGTTTTGAGTTGAGCCCTCAGGATTGCACCAAATAGTCTGGAAATTTTGTATGCCAAAAACTGTGGGCTGTTGGTGTGTGGCAAATGTGTAGATAATTTACAGAGGGCCTGGAACCAGAAAGAAATCTCTGCTTGAGCTATTTCATCCTCCACACGTGGTGCCACTTTAGTCAACAAAAACAGTTTATTTCTTTATATGTGTCCTTAATTTTCCTTTTTTTTTTGCTTTATTTGGGCTACAACAAGTTTGAAAATGTTGTTTTAGTTAATTTTTTGATTGAGTGCCCAGAAGCTTTTGCTCTGAAGGAAGAAAGCTTCGTAGTGTGAAAATTTTAGCATTTAAAATTAAGTTTCTGTCTTACAAATATTTGCAAACATGCTCAATTCAGAGGTAGTCAACCTAAAACTTCTGAACTATGAATGTTTTGCAAGCATATGGTATGAACAGATGATATAGAACAGGATAATAGGAGTTTGTAAGAACAGCCCAGCAATATCACGGCTGAGTTCTAAAGTTATCCATCTAACTGAATCCAAAAAACTACCATAACTTGCTTTGCCATGTAGAGTTACTCTCTATATAATTACTATAACTGTGGTTAATAATTTACATTTAAAATAAAATGACTATATATTTACTGTTAGTGATGTGTTTTGGAATCTATTCAAGGAATAAAGACTAAGAATTTTTTTCTTTTTTAAACTGTGTACCACCATTTTAATTGCACGGGGCTATGTTTTGGATTTGTGCAAGAAAAAGGTGGTTTTGTTGTTGCTGAGCAGGGCTTGCACACAGCCAAGGCATTTTCTGCTCCTCACCTCACCCCACCAGCAATTAAGTTGGGGGTGCATGAAGAGCTGGGAGGAGACACAGCCAGCACAGCTGACCCCAGCTGACCAAAGGGATGTTCCAGACCATATGGAGTCCTGCTCAGTGTACAAAGCTGGTGGGAAAAGAAGGAAATGAGAGGACATTCAGAGTTATGTCCTTTGTCTTCCCAAGTCACTGTTACACGTGATAATGGAGCCCTGCTTTATGGGGGTGGCTGAACTGCTGCCTGCCCATGGAAAGGGGGGAATGAATTCCTTGCTTTGCTTTGCTTTGCCTGTGTCCAGCTTTTGCTTTACCTCTCCAGCTGTCTTTATCTCAGCTCACAACTTTTCACACTTTTACTCTTCTGATTCTCTCTCCCATTCCACCAGAGGAGGATGAGTAGTGACTGTGTGGGGTTGAGTTCAAGTTGGGGTTAAACCACGATAGTGGAATAGAACAGAGTGAAATAAATCCTACATCTGAGGACACTTTGAGCACTGAAACAAAGAAAACTAAGAAATTGATGTGATATCACAGCTGTGAAAGAAGAAACAAATGAGTGAATGAATAGGTTGCTACTGTACTATGCAAATAAAAATGTGATTCCTACATTTCAGATAGGAAGTAGCAATCAAAGATGATGAGGCATGATTTAATTTTTCTGAAGGATTGTTGGAGATGTTACATTTTAATTTATGTTGACCAGTAGAGACCACTACTGTTATCCATTTTAAACTCTCACGTCATAAACAGAAGAATTAAGCCTATGATTTTGCAGTGTGCCCAAAATTTTTGATTGAACCAGTAAATATTTTTCAACAAGGTATCCTAAAAGACTCATCATGATGAAGAGCAATACCTAGGTTATTAATAAATCATCCTATTAAGCTATTGTACTATTTTTCTTACAATTTCAGCCCTTAGATCTAGTTACATTTTCCACTGCATTAAAGACTGTCCTGCAATTTTAGCAATGTCATGGACCAGTAAAATTTGCTGATGACCTTAGAGACAATGTACCAGGACACTAAAAAAAAGGACAGTGTGGAGTAGCAGATTTAGGCAAATATGAGGACTCGGAAAGAAATGAGAGGAAATATGTGATGTCAGTTTTGTGAAATAAATTCTCATCACAGGAGAAACATGGCAAAGGAAATCACATTTTTGCCAGATGCATGAAAAGCAAAACATATGGCTTGTTTGTCTCACATTTTTCGCATATTTCTTCTGTGTTGACAGACAGGTTTTGGGAAGATGGAAAATGCCTTTCATTTCAGTGAAATGTCCATATACATTTATCTTTCTTATTTCTATTTTTGTGAGATGAAAAGGACTGTTTCAAATGGTTAAAAATTATTCCAGAGAATGTTAAAACCAAGTATCTACTGGGAAAATTAAAGAACAATGGAAAAATTTTGATCAAGTCCTACAGTTTTATAAAAGATGTCATTTTTGGGGAGCTGTCTTTTTTCCAAATTGCGTGGAACAGGATTCTAGCAATGAAAGGAAACAAATACCTTTATTTACTAAGATAAAGGAAAATCTGTTCAACCTGGTTAAAAAGTTAAGGTACGTTTCTGATCTACCTGACCAAAAGCAAAAAAACCCGAAAAAACCCTCCAGATTTTTCTGCACTCATAAGTGTGACAGTCCCTAAATATAGATGCCTAGTCCTGGGAATAGACTTCACAGATGGGCTCCCAAGTTTGCCTCAGTCAACGGAGACATTTTGGCAGCTGAGAGCAGGCTCTGCAATACGCAGTGTATTGGGCAATAGACAGCAAAACACAGTGAAGAAATCTGTCCTCTTCACAGCCTGGAGAACGTCTGTCCCCTGAACATGTGGTCTTGCTTCATAGATCCTAACCTTGCATCTGGATGTCCTGGGAACGCGACATCAGGACATCTAAAGAGTTTTCAAGTTCAAAACACCTCCATCTGGGCATAAAGCATAGTTATATGAGCCCATACCTATGTTCTTCCAAGACCTTCCATTTCAAGGAAATCTTGTCAGCAGCAAAAACCACTTGGCTTAATTCCCTCCTCATCTTAGCAGGGCCTGGGTACCGAAAGCAAGGAATAAAGGTGCAACAATTTTCACAAAGAAGCAGTTGAAGGGAGAACTTATTTAATAATAGGAATTTCATGGCCTGTTCTTTCCTTTCTTGAAAAATTTTTCACTACTCTGTTTCTCGTCTTGCCATTTTTGAAACGGATTTTATTCGTTATAGTTGTGGGAAACTGCGACTCAAAACAGTGCAGGTTTAGCTATGGGTAAGTGCCACTGTGCTGGTGGTTGAACACACCAGTTCAGAGCAACACGACTTTAAAAACGAACCCAGAGTGGTGACACTAATGATTTTTATTATGAAGCAGAGATGAGCAATGATAATTAGTAATTAATCTCCAACATATATGTTGGCAGTTAAAGAATTACTATGGATTGAAAACCAAAAGAATTACACAAGTAATGTAACTAGGACAGAATTATGCTGTACATTGGGCAGGTATTTAAACAGGAATCTGATTAAAGAGATGTCCTCTGAAATGCACTGTTTGAAAGCAGGAGTGCAGTGGCATCAGTGAGATAAAATAGCAACCAATAGGACTACTCATGTTTATAAGCATTTAAATGTTTTCGGGATAACTAGGGATATGTTTTTCATGAAGAGTAACATAAAATTCAGTTAATGAATATGCTTTCAGCCAAATATTTTAACAGTATGCAGCAACTATAATAAGAATGTCTCTGAGAAGAAGTCATGTAAAAATTGATTAAGGGCCCTGAGATGTGTGCCTTTGTACAATACCTTTATAAATCACTCGTGCAGGACCAAGTCAGCATCCTGCTATGCACAGCTGCTTGCCCAGAGAAGTTCAAATAGAAAAAATATAGAAAAAATAATAATGTGGAAAAACACTATACAGCTGAAAATTTAGGCAAGCACAGTTTGTACTGGATCATTAGTCATGTATTGGCAAGTCCTGATTATCCAGGGTGTCACCAGCTCAGAAGTCATTTGACATTCTGATTTAGCCTGTAAATATCTAGTCATGTGCTAAATAAAACAGTCATTTTTTGCTAATGTTTTAGCATAAGATTCTTTATCTATTTAGAAACTCCTGCCATTGTTTTGGAATTTCAGCATACAGAACAACTGGAGAAGCAAGCCCTTAACTAAGCCACTTATAAACTTCTCTGCTCTTACAAAATGGATTATCTACCTGCAGTATTATATCCTATGACAGTTGCTCACACTTTCTTGAGCTAAGCCAAGAAAAATGCAGGTAAGGTCCAGAAAGGCAATGGTAACTAAACCAAAGTTCATTGGACTGCAATTAAAGGTTAACATAGATTAAAAAAAAAACCTTGCACAAATAAAAATGAGTCATGCAACTTTGTTAAAAACAAAGTCCATTTCAGAGAATGCCCAAGAAAAATCCCGCTCCTTGGAAGTAGACATAAATGGTATTTTTGGAGTGAGCCAAGGAGCTTTACAAATGGGCCAGGTAATAATATTATCCAAACAGTTGGATACATTTTGGAACTTATGAATTACCAGAATGCTGAATTGAAATGGATAAAATCCACTCCAATGCACATACACAGAAGATGAGCGTGGAATGCTTTATCCATTTACAAAACAAATGGATGAAGTTTTTACTATTTCTCCAGATGCATTAGATTAAAATGAGATCAAGCCAAGGAGACGGTTTCAGACTGCTAAAAGCAAATACTCCATTAAAAGCAGATTAACACTGAAAGCACAATTGTTCTACAGATTTTTCTTATAGATTTTAGTGTCACCTACTAGGGTGCAAAATACAGATGATGACTGGAAATGCTAGGTCAGGGACTAAAGGTGAATTCAAGGTGAGAAGTGTCTTAAGAATAGAAAGAGAGAAAGAAACACTAAGTATATTCAGCCAGAAAATCTATAAGATGAATTGGTGTGGTGGTGTAGTTTATGCTTTCCCCTTAGGGATGATGTACTTACTGCTAAGTAGAAGATATCAATGCCAGATCTGAAATGAGAAGAGTGATTTTGCTTTTTCACCGTGAGCAGAATTTACCAGTATCTATGGGGAAATACAAGGGTCTAGATTATATTTATTGTAAGACAGGTAAGGAATTGAAAGTGGGGAAGTATATTAGAATAGATTTGTGACAGCTGGATATGTAGAAAGAGATGATAGGTTTTCTAGCATTTGCATTCTTTAAACACTGCTCTAGATTAATAGGCTTCTATTGCCTAGGGTTTGACATTTGTAGATATTTATATTAGTTTTCCCTCAAATGTTTAGGGGATAGTTAGGAATTATTGAGATTTCATTTTATTGGCAATCCAAGACCTATTTCTAAAATATTGGAATGTACTCTGCGTTTCAGGAAGAAATCACGAGACGAGGAAATCTCACTGGCAAAGTATTTTTATGGCAATAAGTGAAAAAATCTTTTAGTCTGAGTGGAATTTTTAAAGTTGCTTATCTGCCTCTAGATAAAAGGTATACTGTGTCTTTAGAAATAGGGAAGGACAAAAATAAGGGATGATACTTACAAACAAAAGCAGTAGACAAATAGCTACTTGCATTATTCATGAATGGTCACTTGACTCAGAGGTCAAAGTTTCGATCTCCATCCACCAATCGTTATAGCTCAAATAACAGCAGCACATTGCAATCACAGAGTAATGTGGCAGTAAAAATAAAGCCTACTGGCACTTGACAATAGTTTGGAATAAAATAAAGGGGTACAGTGATATGGCAATTGAGGTCAATGTCTAGTTAGGAGCTGTAATTGTTTACGAGCCTGTCTGGAAAAGCAGGTTTTGATGTTTATGCTCAAAGTTCTTGGTGAGCAGAGATTTGGCCAGACTGATGGAAAAAGTAATGCCTTTTAAAAGAAGTTCAGCCTTCAGAATGGTTTCCCGCTTTTATTTTTTTTATATTTTTGTTCATCAAGGATGAATGACCACTAGGACTGCAGAGCAGTCCTTGGGGTTATGATTTAGGCATAACAAAGACCGTTTACAATGTAGCTGCAGATACAGTACCAGTGATTTTAGGCTGTGTGCTTCTTATTTTGAAATGTTCTCAAATACCATTTTTCTGACCAGCCATTTAGTCAGGTTCTTTAGAAACACATACCAGCTTCTCCCCTTTTTCTGTTTGGTTACAATGTTGTTTGCTTTAAGAAGTCCAAAAAAGACTTTAACAATAACGCTGATTATTTCTGTCACCTGTGGCTGAGCAGATGGGCTTAAGCAGTTCAGCGAATGTATATTTGGAGCCCAGACAAAACCTCAGTGGAAACGAAACTAGACATTTAAAAGTCCATGCCATGTTTATGTAGTATTTTCTAATATTTCACATGCAATTACAGTTAGTGTCTGGCTGCCCTCTAACTTACCTGCCTCCGCTTTGTGGTTTCCCTAGTCAATAATTTAAACATAGAAAAAGAAGAAATGTTTTTATCTCTGTCTGTTTTATGGATTTTAGGAGCTGAGTCAAAATGAATTTACCAATGGGCCAGACAGGGATGTGCAAAGATGAAAATAGATTTCAGACCTGTTATTTAATTCAGGAAGCATTTGCAGGTGGTGAATATTAAATATTTTCATCTATCCTTAGTTTTACTGGGCTAGAGATTACTTTTCCCTCTGTAGTGAAATTAAAACTTCATCAATCATGGCTAGTCTAAACTGAAGTCTTGTTTTTAGAAAGAGATGACCCTAAATATTAAAATTTATTATCAGATCAAATTTTTTTGGCCAAAGTTGAGGACTTTTGGACGTATAGTGATATTGCTTGCAACAGAATTTGAGTTTGCCATAAAGTTCATGTATGGATCTATATCACTGTTTTTCTGAAGTATGAGGACATCCAAGTTCATTCCTCATTCTAAATAGGAAATATTGATGTTGTCTTATTTTCCCTTAACTGCGTATGACTTGGCTGTAGCTCCCTTTTGCAAGAACAAATTGTTTAAATCAAATTATGGTATGTATACCAACAGCAGTGGTAAAGCTACTTCAAAGTATGTGCAGAAAAATATCTGGCCTTGTGCCTTTTCCCCAGAGAAGATGTGGAACAGCTGTTTGGCCAGGGAGCTCCGGCCGCTCAGCTCAGAGAAACACACAGGGATCACTGCAGAGGTGAGAGATGCCGATGCCACAACTTCTGCAACTCAGTTCTTACTTTGCCATGGCATTTGTCTATGCAGGAAGCACAGATAGGTGGAATTGCACCTTTTTGGCTGTCAAAATATGCCTCCAGTTTTCAGTCAGCTGTAGCTTAGGTATGAATATTTCCACAGTTAACATAATCTTGTGAGACCTTCACCTAGACTACAGACACGATTGGCTAAGAGTCCTCTTGTAGTTAATTTTTGAGCTAGTTATGATTAGATTGTGTTATGGTCAAAAGCAAGGAGTAGAAACTTGTATGGTATGAATCATCTTTTGATAAATATATTGTTTAAAATAGGTCAGATAAATCACTCTCTAGAAGTAATTTTTGTCAGTCTACAAAGGAAATCTTGACACTAGTTAATACACATGTATCTACGTTGTAGGCTTTTAGTGTTAGGCCAGATTAATCCCAATATTTGTGCAGAAAATATTCACAGTGACTTGGAATAATTTGGTGAGACTGGAAACAAATTAAAAATTAGTGGAATTGTTCTTTCAAAAGGTTACGAAAAATAGCTATAGAAAACCTAAGCCTGAAAGTCTAGAAAATGAAGATACTACAAGTTCACATTCAAATGCCAAATCTTTTTTATGGTTGTATGTTCTCCACATAGGTGTAAATGTTAGCATGCAGCTTTAAATCAACATCTAGTGTGGGACATTGGCCAGGGACAGATATTTAGAAACAAGTGTATAAAGCTCCCTGGTAGACAACCACCAAAGAAATTTTCAACGGGAAATTTCTGTTTACCCTCTACCAGATAATGGTGTGTTGATGACCCGTGAAATAAGGGATTGGATAAGTGGATGAGAATCTCACTTAACAAAGGTGGTTCACAACAATTTCTACTGGAGTTGCGATGTCCTCAGTGCTCAGAGAAGAATAAAATTTAAAAAAATAAACCACTAGACTACTTGGCTATGTTTTAGTCTTGGTGTTTTTTTTGTTAGTTCTTCCATGCAAACAGACCTATGAATATATAGGTTTTGTATTGCTGTGCTGGTATGTTAATCTTGCTATAAGATTTAATTAAATAAATAAAGTATTTGGTTGAAACAGTGATATATTATTAACTACCATTTGCCTTCTTTGGTTGGAAGAAATGCAGAGTTCATAGCCTTTAGTTTGGGTGAGGTGGTAGTATTAGAAATGAGTTAGTGAAAACAGCTTAACCGTCCTCTATATAAAGAATAAAGTTGGTAAACAAATCCCTCTTGGAAAACAAGCAGACTGCAGAGCTTTGGCAGCCTTGCTTTTGTATTATTTTTGCCTTGTGTTGTTTTCTTAATTAAATGAAGCAAGGCAGAGCATTCAGAGCATGACTCAAGCTATTGCTAAAAGTACTAAATTAGATTAGTTTGGCATTTAAGTTCCAGCAATTTTGACTCAGATTCTTGGACTGTAAAGAAGGGAAGCCTTGAGGAATGAGGCTGAGGTCATTCCTTGTGAAAAGTTAAGTCTACATAAGCATCAACACAGAAGATTCCTCTTAATGCTGTTTCTCTCTCATCCATGTGCCTTGGTTATGCAGTGTGTCTTAGCAAGACAGTTTATTAGATGTTTCTGCACATAATTTGGGAAGGGACAGGAGAGAGGAAATTACAGGACATTATACGTGGGGTGTGTGTAGGGCGAAGGCACTGTGTACATATAAATCCTTTGAGATTTTTTCAGGGTACCAAGTGTCCTTTTTCAGAATATTTCCATCCACTGAGCCTGTTCTACCATAATACTGAGAGCTTGTGTTGCATCTGCTCACTCTCTAAACACCACAGGATGCACCAGCAGGAGGCTTCCCTAAAAGGGGACACTAGCTTCATCTTGGGACTGGAGGAGATACCTATGCCAAAAACTATCTAAAATAATTTACATTTCACTACAAAGAGCCACAGCTCATAAATTGCAAAGATCCTTTTCTGCCTGTGGAGAAACTATGTTTGTTTTTTATTTTCTCTTTGCTTTACTTCCTGGTGGATGCGAGCTCAAGAACTGTAGTTTTAATATAAGGTGAACAGGCAGAAACATTTAGAAAAAACAGAGAATGACACAAGGCTTAAAGGTTAAGTAGGTTCAGCCCCTCTGATTAAAAAAATAAAAAGTCATCTACTCTATACAGGAACATAATGACCTTTCATTTATTTGCCACTGTCTGACAGCAAACCCTCTGTGCCTTCAGATGTTTGCAGAGCAGAGCACCCAGCTCTGACCTCACTTCTTGCTGAGACTTTCCTGTTATTCTAATGCCAATATTTACCAACCATGACTACGAATGCTTGCAAGGCCATATGCTTTTTCTGCAAGGAAATCTGTCTCATTTGGGAGGAAAATTACATTTTATTAAAACACTTCCACTGATCTGAATAAATCTAAGTATGGATAACAAACATTTTTTTTCAGAAAAGAAGTGTCTTAGACATATGATTTATTTTTGAAATTATATCCTATCATTTCCCATGCTCCTTCATCTTTAAGTTAAATTCTCCTACTAGGAAAGCAATTTTATAGCCTACGTTTGCAACAAAATGATTTTCATTTATTGTATGCCAATTGCAAAGTATAGGTCATTATCAGACAGTAAGTAACTGACTTTAAGGTGTCCAGTGAGGAGATTTTGCTATACTGGATAAATTTTAAGTGTGTCCCTCTACAATACCAAAGCATTAGGCTTAGTCCTATTCTGTCAGATGTGCAAGAAAAGTCACTGACTTCATACACAGGAGTAACAGGGAAAAAGAAAAAAGAAAAAGGGATTACCTCCCACCTTTGCTCTTTGAAAGTTTACAGACCAAAGTATTAAAGTGTTTCCTTAGTGCTTCCTCCTCAACAGAGCCCAGGGCTGAGTCCTACACCACAGATCTGACTTGAAGGATGCAACCTACAGGCAGAGGATGTTACATTTCCACATGGCAGCTTCCAAACTTCCTGGCTGTAAAATGCAAAGCCATAACTGCATAAGCACTGATTTCTGAAGTTCTGGAACAGATGTTTACTTTTCTAGCAAGTTCTTCCTCTTAACAGTCTTCCAGCGATGCAAGTAAAGCACTAATGAAGCCCAAACTTGCAGAGTTCAGTTCTGTAGAAGAAACGTGATTTATTTATATTTTTTAAAATAAAGATACTTTTAGAACAACAAAGATTACTAAACCCTGGAAAGATCAAAAAGCAGGAAAAAAAGAAAACAAAAATCCCACAAACAACAAGAACCAACCAACCAAAACAACAAAAAACCCTAAACCAAAAAGACTGATCAGCATCAGTGACCATGATGGGAAACTGTTTCATTTAACCACTGACTCTTCACCCATACCAGCACATCAGTGTTCATCTTACTCTGTTCAAGACCAATGTTTTTTATGTCTAATATACTACTGTTGTTCTTTTCACCCTTAACAAATTATGCAGAACTTAATATATTCCAAAGAACACTAGCAAAAAAGATAATATTGAAATCAGGATTGGACTATAACCAATTGTTGGGTCAGACTAAAATTAAGAAAATAGCATGCATCCAAAAAACTCAGTTTGTGATACAAGTAATTTTAAATGAGTCCCTGAAGAGCTATTCCAAGAGTCTTTTTTGGCACATATGAGAGGCAAGTGGTCTATTAAAGAAGGAGAAAACAATTCGAGGGCTGCAGCAAGTCAGCATTTGCTTCCATAAAAAATAATGACAACAAAACCAAAACAAATCTTAAAGACGAAACACAAAACACC
>VZTF01002612.1:268393-326407 GCA_013397755.1 Cnemophilus loriae | reverse complement strand
CAACAACCCCCCCCCCCCCCCAACCAATGCCACCTAAAATTGAATCAAACAGTAGGTCTTTGGCACATAATTCTTCCTTTATGACTGGACTTTTAAAATGAATAAATAAATAAATAAAATTGTACAGCAGCAGGATGGTACTACTTGTATGAGGAATATATTCTTCAAAGTGCAGGTGCTGAATATTCACTATTATGATAATCCTGAACTAATAAGTGATATATTGCTTAATCACTTAAACATAATATTTGGTTCAATTTTCTGCTTTCTTGTAAAAAAACGCAAATTGTTTTATTCACAGAAGTGTGCATCTTGGCACTTTTTCCATGAAAACGAACTGAAAAAAAATCATGTTTGTTGCCTTGTTATAAATGAATGGCAATTTTTTAAAAATTGAATTTTTTTTTTATGGTTTCATTAAAGGCAGTTTCCTTCTTTCAATTGCCTACCATTGTGAATAAAAAAAAAAGAAAAAGACAAGAAGTTTCAACTGTCAAAATTTGCAAAATGAGTTTAATACCTAGAACTGTTTCTAAAAAGTTTTTTAAAATTGCACAAATTTGGCTGATGATGTTATAATTTAACATTTGCAATGAAAATTCTTCAGCCGATACTTTTCAAAATATAACTTCTTTTTACTAGCTTTCTCAGGAAAAAAATCCCAAACCTTCAAAATTTCATGAATTACCAGAAACATAATTTCTAGTCTGAGCTGCGGGCATAGCTACGACTGTCCTGTTGAAGGCTGTCTGGGACTCAGGGGCCGGGCAGCCGTACCCACCCTAGGGACCCCCACACAGGAGCCATGGACACACTGTGAGCAGCCTGGCGCTGAGCATGGGAAGGTGGAGGCTGGTTTTTTGNCCCCCCCCCCCAACCAATGCCACCTAAAATTGAATCAAACAGTAGGTCTTTGGCACATAATTCTTCCTTTATGACTGGACTTTTAAAATGAATAAATAAATAAATAAAATTGTACAGCAGCAGAATGGTACTACTTGTATGAGGAATATATTCTTCAAAGTGCAGGTGCTGAATATTCACTATTATGATAATCCTGAACTAATAAGTGATATATTGCTTAATCACTTAAACATAATATTTGGTTCAATTTTCTGCTTTCTTGTAAAAAAACGCAAATTGTTTTATTCACAGAAGTGTGCATCTTGGCACTTTTTCCATGAAAACGAACTGAAAAAAAATCATGTTTGTTGCCTTGTTATAAATGAATGGCAATTTTTTAAAAATTGAATTTTTTTTTTATGGTTTCATTAAAGGCAGTTTCCTTCTTTCAATTGCCTACCATTGTGAATAAAAAAAAAAGAAAAAGACAAGAAGTTTCAACTGTCAAAATTTGCAAAATGAGTTTAATACCTAGAACTGTTTCTAAAAAGTTTTTTAAAATTGCACAAATTTGGCTGATGATGTTATAATTTAACATTTGCAATGAAAATTCTTCAGCCGATACTTTTCAAAATATAACTTCTTTTTACTAGCTTTCTCAGGAAAAAAATCCCAAACCTTCAAAATTTCATGAATTACCAGAAACATAATTTCTAGTCTGAGCTGCGGGCATAGCTACGACTGTCCTGTTGAAGGCTGTCTGGGACTCAGGGGCTGGGCAGCCGTACCCACCCTAGGGACCCCCACACAGGAGCCATGGACACACTGTGAGCAGCCTGGCGCTGAGCATGGGAAGGTGGAGGCTGGTTTTTTGCCATAACAGTCTCATGGCTACCATTCTATTTTCACTGGGGAAACTTGGATGCAACCCTTCCTTCTCCAGCAGTTTGAAATCTGTTTCTCAGAGAAGAGGTTGCTAAGCTGTGATCTGTTCTGGAGGAGAGAAGCCTGTACCCGTCCTGTGCTGTTCCTGCTGTGCTGTCAATCACACAGGCTACCAACAGAACTCTAATGTCAATGACAACCAGACAATCAGCAGAAGCAAAGCTCGGCTATGAACCAGTTTCCCAGTTAAAGCAGCATCCCCACCTTGGCAGGCTATCAGGAAGACCATTGAGGTGGACTGTAATTATGCGAAACACCCTTTCCTGCTCCTGGAACACACTGCAGGGATAGTGAGTGTGTCAGCGCTCCAGAGCGGAGCTTCCTTCAGGCTGCAGGGCTCCTTGTGATGGGACACCATGCGTTGTTCTGGGTCAGTGCTGCTGAAGGACGCAGCCCGGCTCAAACAAGAAATTCCGAGAGCAAGTGCAGCAGGCACAGTGCTGATGGGACACTGTGTTTTGCACTGGGTCAGTGCTGCTGAAGGACACAGCCTGGCTCAAACAAGAAATACGGAATGCAGCCTGCCTGATCATCCAGCTGCTGCAAACAACCCTCCCTATGCAGGTAAGCCACTGGTACCGCTGCTTAGAAAATAGTCATCATGAAATTACCCAGCAACTGAGAGTCAAAAGTACTCAGTTAATAAAAGAAGCATTGTTAAATTAAATCTAATAAACTGTCTTGCTAAGACATACTGCATAACCAAGAGCAGGTAGTCTCAGCACCTCTAGCTATGTTGTTCTCTGGCTCATGTGTACTATTTTAAAAAGTTATGCTGCACTCTGCATGAAATGAAAATAAGACTCAGTAGCTTGAGAGAAAGTTAACATACAGAAAATTACTTAAATGACTTAGCATTATGACAGATAGAGCTTCAAACATTTAAATCAAAGATTACATAAGAAAAAGCAAAAAAAGGTTAAAAACCAAGATGAGATTAATAAAAATTACCTACTTTTACTTCCATTATGATAAATCCTCAGCTTGTTCCTGGAATGATCTAATGTGTCTGAGTGCTGTGGGGTAGAAACTGTCTCCACCTACACGAAGACCTCTGCAATGTGTCTTGTGCAGGGCTGTTCTGGGCGCTGACCCATGGTGCAGGTTTGCTCCCTGCATCATCAATCAAGGAGGCAATTTGAACACCAAGGTGGATGGACAGCCTCATTAACTCTCTCTCCACCAGAGCAATTTACTAAATATAGAAGTGTACCACATTTTGTCTTTGGGAATTTTGGTTGTAAACAGAGAAACACAAAAGCCACAAGTAACGGTAAGTGTTTTCATTCTAAATTTGTGCATGGCTATTTTTAACTGAGGCAAGACTTGTTTTTTTAAACTAAGGAAGAGGTAATCACTATAAAGAGACACTTTCTCATTCAGATGAACTAATGTGCAAAATTATTTCACTGACATTTTTTCTTCACCTGTGCTGGGGATGCATTCAAATAAAAGATTTGATTCCAGAACTGAAGTTCACACTGAGCTAAGGAAACTTTCTCTGAGTAACCTTCTGTGCTTCATTTGGTTAATAGAACATGGAGGGTGCTTCCATTAGCTAAGCAAGTTGGATAGAGATATTGTGCTGATACTGGTTGTTTAGGTATCAAGCCTCTAGTCCAACTACAGCAATCTAATAACACCACAAGCAAGCTGTATTCAGGCAGTGTACCACACAGAAAGAAGTCAAGAAGTCCAAGACATTTTTAGGTAAAGAGCTTTGTGTGTTTTAAAAAGAAAGGGACACTGTATGCCTTTTACCATTTCTAAAGATTCACTGTGCTCTATGGAATGGATTTTGCTGCCTTAGGCATCAGTATTACACCTACATAATTCCAAAGTTGTGCTGGACTTCCACGGATGCTGATGCCGAGAGATTTGGGCTCCAAATCTAAAATCTGGTATATTCCTGACACAGAAGTTCTTAACTTCCAAGACATGACAGCAGCTGCCTGTAAACCAGCTGTCTCTGCAGTGCTGGGCATAGCACCATCACTGCCTGTAGAGCTACAGACACTCAAAGTGAAGATCTGATTTCCTTTTGCACTTGAGCAAAGATGAGTTGTTAGCCAGTGTGTAAGAGGTGGGTTAGCCTACAGCAATGTTTCTTGGCTGACTAAAGGGAGCTAAATAATTTTGAAATTATAAAGCCTAAATACTAGGATTTAGTACAAGTGACACCGTGAACATTTAAGGATTCTGAGCATTATTCTGGATAAACAGAAGTTTATAGCCTGGATGACTAAACCAATCCTTTCTTATAGAAAGCATTGCCTGAGAAAAACACTGAGAAGGAATCCCCCCTCTGGGAAATATAACTACTGCACAGACATTTTCCCAAGGGAGGTGGGGAGGGGGGATACAGACAGATGGATGTAAATCCTCTGGCTTCTTTCCCCACGAGCCTTACTCCAGACTCCAGAGGAATCTCTGCTTGAAGGAGGATTGAGCAACTGCAGAGCTACACTTTTCCTTGCAAGTAGCTGTTGAGCATAGCTCCTGCTCCAAGAAGAAGGGAAGCACATGGTTCTGCTGAATTCCCAGCTGTCCATCAACTTTTGGTTTAGGCTGGAGAATTTGGCTCTGAGGAAATGTGTTTAAGTTCATCCTATCCTCTGGTGGATAAAAACAGCCATGCCTGTGTTACCTTGTGTAGTAGAGTAAATAATCACTGCAAAGCTGGCAATTGTAGTTAAGCAAAGGGCAACATTTTTAGAGAGAAGAAAAAGCTGATGACTTCCTGGCCCTGAGTTTTGTATATTTCTCTACATTTATTACTCTGTTGAAGCATTGCCTCAAACCATAATGATGCAACACATAATCTCTTGTTCAGCTGAAATCATAGATGGCAGAGAATAGAGGGAACACAGCTCTAATCAAAGAAAATAGGAGTAGACATTGGATCTGATCAGGCAGTCTGGTTATTTTATAGCTTTTCTGGCCTTAAGGAAACAGATTTCTTTCCAACAGAACCTGTTAGAATACAGACATTTTTTGACATGCTGGAAGTCAGCATTTGTTTGATCCTGACCAACAATCCGCATGTATATCAACAGAAGGAAAGCACACATCTGCCACAACAGGCATGTTTACAATCATTTTAATGACACCATTAGATTTTGTTTGCCAGTGTTCACTTATTTCAGACTTTTATATAAAAAACATGTGAGATAAGTTTACCACCTGTGCACAGTGGAAACAACCCATTTAAATGAATAATTTTAATGGCAAACATAGCTCAATAGTTTTCTTCTGTTCACCAACATAATTGCCGGGGCACAGTTGTGTTTACCCAGAATACACAGAGCTTTTGTGTTCCTGCAGAAGGTTTCTTTTGCATCAAGCCTAAGATAAGAATTACTCCAAACAGTTCTTAGCATGCTTGAAAAATACACAAGCATGCTTTAAAAATGGGCCACTTTAGGAAGTTTTTCAGGTGACAGGTGGGATTAGTTTTAAATGGGAAATCCTGTCTTAAAATACACCTGAAAACCTCTACCCGATATGTTAAGCTCTTCTGGATTTAAATGTTTTAAGAAAGTTAAAGTGCTTGTCTTTGAGGACTTGATATTGTCCCAACTGATGTTACTGGGAAAATTCATGATAGTTTCTAGAGAGTACAATTTAAATTAAAAGTGAATAGCTGGTGAGACACAAAAAGACAGAGAGAGTGACGATACGGTCACAGCAGATGTAATAAAATTCCTGATTTTTTTAGTTAAAATAAAAAACCACACATCCTCCTCACTCAGACCCTCATTGTACTGTTACTAAATATACCCATAACTCAGGCATCAATTCTGCCTTATTGTGCGAGATAATCAAAGGACAAAACAAAACAAAAAAATGTGTCAGACATAAAAAAAATTAGTTTCAGGTCCATGAGAGTGTTTAATTCTCATTGACTGGATGGATATTTACAGTCTAATCATTAAACATGTAATTAGCGCTCCTGGAGAGAGAACAGAACAGGGGATTACAGGTGGTATTGCTGAGATGTTTGAAGAGGTTCTGTGCTACACAATCCAGCCTTTTGTGTAAAGGCGAATCTCAATACTAATCCACAGCCCAGGTCTGTGCTATTGCTTTGCACAAGGGCTCGGAAGAAAACCTTTGCAACATAAACAGCAGTGGTGAAAGTGTGAACTGCCCACACCAACACACATCTATAGAAGAAAATTCATCTGGAATCAGATCTGTACTAACTGTACATTACTAACTGTACATTACTAACTGTAATTCAAAAGAAACTTCGTTTGCTACAAAGATGGGGTTCAAAATGCACGTAAAATAGTCATGGATTGATATTTCCACGTAAAAACTGTGGGGTTTAAAACCACAACAAAACAGAATAGACAAAGAAAATTAGCCAAAACACAGCTTTTTGCATTTTTCAGTTTTAACAAATGAAGTGAGCACTTCTGAGTTTTGGGGTTTGAGTTTGCTTTTGAGTTTCTTTCATTTTCTAATCTTTTTTTTTTGATTGCTGGAAAAATATTAAAGTTTTCAACGTCCATTAAAAAATTCAAAGGGAACAAACTCCCCTTTACCTTACACACACTATGTTTATTAAAGCCAGGCTGAAAAAAAGAAAAGTGTAATTCTAGACCTTTCTTCACATGAAACTTTGAGTCTCCTTTTCTTACTGCCTCCTGTACTACCCTGGCAGCTAACTCCACTGCTACATTCCAGAATATAAAACCATACCGTCTTAATTTTTTTTCTGAAATAATGCCCACGCAAAATGCAAAATGGGATTTTACAGTTCTGTAAAAAGTCCTAGTGGAAACTGACTGTGAATCTTACAGTAATAAAAGCTTATTTTAAAATATACTCAAATATGGATTAAACCTTTCATGTAATCAGCATTTTAAATTAGTGTCATTAAACACAGTGGATAGCTTGTGGTAGTTACATTTACAAACAATTTCTCAAATCATAGCATAATTTAGGATCTTGGACCATATGGTGTCTCAGAAATGTCAGGGGCACCTTTTCAGCAAAGCATTTAATTGCACAGTTACATGTGTATTTAAGTGCCACTGAGGTATTTGAAAATGAATTAAGACAGGGTTTGAACATGTAATTACATTTAAGCATAGTGTTAAGCACGATATTGAGCTGGGCTCTTTAACATTTCTATTTTCCAAACAATCAGTCAGCTGCTCTAAAGTATTTAAGGATGTTCTTTTGCGTTTCACAGGTGGGTAGTTAAATAAAATGCACAGGTTTTTTTTTCTTCAGGCTGTTTTAAGTTATTTTTATAAGAAGAACTTTATATGCACTTCAGTGAGCAAGATCAGCAAGCTGAGCTCTGACACACGCAGTGTGTAAGCCAGGTGCTCATATTTGCCTGCTTGCCATGAATGCACGGTTTGTTAAGAAGCTGGAGTGCCCATCACCACCTCGCATGCAGTAAATGTTAAAATGCAAGTAAATTAAAGTTCTGCAGTCAGCTTATCATGACACCATTTTTTAATTAATGCCAGTGGTCTCTTGTCCTGACACAAGGCAACACTGAAAAGAACCTGACTCTGTCTTCTTCGCTCCCCCAGTCAGGTATTCGCACACACTGCTAAGGTCTCCCTGAGCCTTTACTTCTCCAGTCTAAACAACCCCAGCTCTCTCAGCATCATTGAATAATAGACAGCCTAGCCTCTTAATCATTTTGTAGCCCTTCTCTGGTTTTTCTCCACTTAACGAGTACTTTTCTTGTACCAGGGAGGCCACCACTGGACCCAGCATTCCTGACAGGTCTCACCAGTGTCGAGTAGAGAACAATCACTTCTCTAGTCCTGCTGGCAATCCTTTGCCTAGAGCACTCTTGGAGGCTTCTGGTCTTTTCTGCCATAAGTACTCATTGCTGACTCATGTTTGGTTTGCTGAATGAACAAACCACCGGGTGCTCCCCTGCAGAGCTGCTTTCCACATAGCTGGTTCCCAGTGTGTACTGGTACATGGGGGTATCCTTCCCATGGAAAGGACTCTGTATCTTCCTTTGTGGAATTTCAGAATGCTTCTGTCAGTCCATTGCTCCAGCATGTTGAGGTCTCCCCTTGAATGGCAGCACAAATCTGGCATATGAGCAACTCCTCTGAGTTTTATACCATCTACAAACTTGCTGAGGGAGCACTTGGTCTCATCGGCAATCTGCTCAGGGAACAGTAAACAATTTAACAATATTGGCCCTCATATCAATGCTCGGGTACAACTCTTGTGCGAACACTTCGAGCCTGTCAGTTCAACCAATTTCCAGTCCACCTCACTTATGTAGAACACACTTGAACATACTTGTGCAGCTTGTCTGCGAAGATATCGGGGAGACAGCAAAAACCCACCTTATCAAAAATGAAGAGAAACTACTTTCACTGCTCTCCCCTTATCCACCATGCCAGTCATCTCACTGTTGAGGCCACCAAGCTGGTGAAGCATGATTTCCCCTTTCTAATTTCATGCTAACTGCTCCTGATCACTTTCTTGATCTTCATGCCTGGAAATGGTTTCTAGCATTAATTGCTCCACCACCTTCCCACAGACTGAGGTGAGACCAACCTGTAGTTCCCTGTGTCCTCCTCCTTGTCTTCCCAAGGTCAAAGAAGGATTCTTTCCTTTTTCAGGTCCTCAAAAACCTCTCCTGATTGCCATAACATTTCAAATATAATCAAGAGTAGCTTTTAATGACATTTGCCAGCTCTCTTAACACTTGCATAAAAATAATTTGGGTATTGAAGCTATGAATCCAGTCTCTATTCTAACCTCTCACTTATCTAGTTTAATCATCTGTCCTAAAAAAAAATCACTAATTTATTGTAGAAACAAACATTTCTAATAAGGTTTTGATTTAATTCATTGATATTGTCAGCAAGAAAAATCATAATACTGTAATAGAAATGTCTTCCTTACTGACTATATGGATCATAACTAGAAAGACAACCAGAAAATCACAGAAAATCCCAGGTATGACGGGACCTTGAAAGATCAACTGGTCCTGCCTTTTATTGGAAGGGAATTCTACATGAGATCTTCTATCATCCTGTTCAGTCATGTCTTGAAAACCTTCATTGATGAGAGATATTCAAAATCCTGGGCAGATTGTTCCAGAGATTGATTGATTGTAGTGAAAAAAATTCTTTCTTATATTGTGATGAAACTTCCTCCAGGACAAGTACCTGAAAGCCACTTTCCTGCTAAGAGGACATGAAAGGTATCATCACTTAGTGGGAAACTTCTCCCTCTGTGGATTTATCCCATATAGAGAACAGTCTGCATGAGATCAGAGGTCAGGAGTCCTAAGCCCAAGGTGTTCTTTCTAAAGTGTATTTAACTCCAGGGAATTGACATGGTTAAATCAAATACAATTACAGTGCATAAGCAGAGTAAGACTTTAAGGCACTGTCTGTTTCATACAGGCAGAAAACAGCAAGAAAAAACAGCTTGGGTTTTCTTTCTTTCCCCTCCTCCCACTCATTAAATGGGCATGACTTATAAAGAAACAAAAGTATCAAAGGAAAATAAAACCAGAAAAGTGAAATCAAAGTATTATACACACTAAAATTCAATACAATTATTCTATAGATTAATTTGTTCAAGGCTCTGCTTCTGTGTATTACTGAATTCACTATTTGTGTTTCTTTCAGTTAAAACAACTGCTTATTTTCTTACAGGATTTTTATTGTTTATTGCTCTAAGAGAGAAGCATCTTTACCATGAGGGGCCCTGACTCCTCCACATTTCCCAGCTGTTTACTATAAAAAGATGAAAAGAGCACAGAGTCCTTCCCACTCCGATTCTGTGTGCCCCAGACATCCGTCACTGGTATATATGTTTCTTTCTATTGCAAAATGAACCTGATTTCTATCACTCCTGATTACAAGTAGGATTTAAAATATTAAAATTTGCCTGTTTGTTTTTCAGTATAGGAGTGCAGCAAAATTCTGACCCCCAGTTCACAGTGTGCCAGCTTCAAAGTCCTGACAGAAGATTTCTAGTTCAATAAAACCCCCTCTCCATGGTCAATGTGAACCACAGTTGCAGCAACTTAGTCACACACAGTCACTCACTCACTCCCTACTGGTGGGATGGAAGAGGAAACCAGAAGAATAAAAGTGAGAAAACAACCTGTGTGTTGAGATAAATGCAGTTTAATAGTCAAAGCAAAAGCTGCACATGCAAGCAAAGGACATGAGGAATTTCTTCACCCCTTGGGCAGGCAGGTGTTCAGCCATCCCTAGCAAAGCAGGGCTCCTTCACACATGATGGTGACATGGGAAGAAAAAAGCTATCACTCCAAATGCCCCCCTCCCCTTCCCTTCTTCTTCCCCCACCTTTTTATGCTGAGTATGATGGCTCTGGATATTCCTTGGGTCAGTTGGGGTCAACTGTCCCGACTGTGTCCAGTCCCAGCTTCATGTGCACCCCCAACCTACTTGCTGGTGGGGTGAGAAGCAGAAAAGGTCTTGGCTGCATGCAAGCACTGGTCAGCATGAAAGAAAATATCCCTGAATTACTAACAAGGTACTATGAAAAAAATTATCTGTATCCCAGTTAAAACCAACGCAATCAGAAAAGTTCTAAGTCTGGTCTAAGTTTAGGCTCAGCAATCCAGATTCAGATAAAGAGTTTTGGCACATCTCTCCGTATACTGAGGAAACTTGGGAGGTGGGAGGCTGAATCTGTTCTACACAGTGCTATCCAAATGCCACATACAACTTTCACTGCAAAAATTGTAACACAATTTTTTCCTAAATAAATGGAAATATACCTTCTTTCCAGTCACGTATTTCTGCAGTGACAGCAGATAACAGCTGGATTATCCCAGACAACACTTTGGTAATGTATTCTGATTTTTATTAAAGAAAGGAATATCAAAGGCAAGTTAGTAGGAGAAAAAATTGCATCACCTGACTTACACAGAAGATGAAAACTTATATATAGGGAGAAAGAATCCTATTAAAACTATAGTCTATCCAGGTTGTCAGCTCTTTATGTAACACAACCGTGTTTTCTTGTGTCCCTTTATGATACGTTAACTTCTTTCAAACTTCCCATATTCCACAAAACGTCTGCACTATTCCACCCTGAGGTTTTTTTCCCCTTCTTTAAAGAGCCATAATGGTCTTTTTCTTTTTTAACTGTTCCTGGCATATGTTGAAAGGTATCTTCTAAGATTTCGTTTATGATAGCTCAAAAATGTATGTCTTGCTAAGACTACAAAGCAAGCTAATGGTTTTAAAAGCACGGCGATGAAAAGCCTGGCAGGGGAGTCCGTGCTAACTACATACACGGATCATGGAAGAGGGTACAAGAGGTCATTTTTTTCCTTCCTTCTCTTTCTTTTTTCTTCCCTTTTTTCCTCCCCAGATCTAGGATCAGTTTAGGCTGCATTGGTTACAGCCAATTGCACAGTAGCATTCTTTGCCATTCATCCTCACCCAAATCCTTAATTACGGTCTGCACAATCAGAGCTGGAGCTAGAAGTCACAGCCCTGTATTGTTCCATGGCAAGTGCTAAGCAAAAAGGCAGGAATCTGATACTTGGTCACAGTTTGCAAACACTGTGGCTGAACCACCTGAGAGGGTCACGTTTTTACATCCTGAGACAATTTATTAGTAACGGTGCTTGTCACTTGGAAATCCCCGTAAAACTCCTTCCTTTGCATCAGCAATCTGAAGGCAGCTTTTGCTCTGCAGTAGTTTGAGCAAGAGGTGAGTAAAATTGGTGATCCACCCATTTGAACCAATTTAGAAGCGAGCAAAGAATCCTAATCCTACCCTTAGATGTTGTCTGTATAAAAGCTTCAAAACTTGTTGTCATACTCCTCAAAATGAAAAAAAAATCCTGTCAGGGAGATTCTTTCTTTTCTTTCCAAACCAAATGGGCCTGATGAAAACTTGACTGATGTTAATATATATTTTTTTTAAATCTTCCATTAGACTTCGAGAGTCAAAAGAAAAATGATGTATATTTTTCTTATTTGACTTATGTGCTAAACACTGTTTGTTTGCAACATGCCATACAAAACACAGAGAAATATAGAGTTACCAGTCCTACAACAAAAACCTACCTCAACTTTTAATTTCATTTTAAAAAGACAAATAAAAGAATCACAAATCAGTCAAAAATGACACTTTGTTAAAATTCAGTTTGCATTGTTACAAAAAGCCTTCAAAAATGTCAAGGAAATTTGAACTTATTGATGCTTCTTGAACTTCTTGAAGCAAGCTCAGGGGGAAAAGATTCTGGAGTCAATATAAATAGTCCTGGCGTTTTAAAGATGTTTGAAATCTGGACATGTATGTGTAAGCTGTTATTGAGTGTATGCCAAGATGTTCCTTCTGATCTGCAGCATTTACTCAGTAAAAGTAGCTTTATTAAGGTGAACAGGTCTGCTGAAAACAATATTCCAAACCTGTAATGCCTGATCTGCTCGAGCCCTCTCAAGTCAAGGAGTATTTGTGTTTGTCCAGCTAAAGGTTACTCAGTTCATGCAATTATTTCCCAGAGGAGCCTTACAGTTCTGCAGAAGGTGTCAAAATATGCTTTGGTCAATGTATTTTTACTTGTTACAAAGAATTTAAGGAAATAAAATTCACCTCTACAGAACACAGCAAAAATAAGGCAAAGACATTTGTCTCATATAATTTTGGCCAAATTTTTTCTTAGAAATATTGCCTCTTTAGCCATTTACCTGGTTTTTAAATCAGGCTTTTTTTTTCTTTTTGTGTTCTCCTGGCTGCTATTCAGGAATTTATCATTTTATAATGTTTTATGACAAGACAGAGTGTATCACCATCCACGCAACTTAACACTGGCCTCACTCACAGCCAGGCTGTTTGACCTTGTTGTGCTCACTGGGGACTGTGTGGGCGATTTGAAGGCTGTGAATAAGAGAACTTCAGGTAAGGACAGGAACATACAAACTGTCCAGCAGAGAAACACCACTTCTAAGAGGGGATAGAGTTCCAAAGTGCATTTTAAAAGAATATATTTTCTGCAACTTTGGCTCTGTGCTCATTTTCTCAGGTGGATGGAAAATCAGCATTTCAATGAAAAGAGAAAAGGAAAGAAGGGCAAACAAATGGTGTTTCATTTCTTCAAATGCTTTCTGTCCTTCAAAATTTAAAAAAAAATAAACATCCTTCTACATTCAAAACAGAATTTACCAACTTTTTAAATGTACCTTTTAATAAAATATAAGATGGAAATATCCTAAAAGAATCAGGTCTTTTACTAGTGTAGATCACCATCAGAGTCAGTGGGGCAGGCAGTTTACCCAGCTAAGTTTCTGGTTTAGAAACAATTTACAAAATAATAAATAAATAAAATTATGCACTGATGAAAAACTAGAATTTACATGTATGGGGAAAGGCAAACTTGTATTTTCCTCTTTATTCTCCAGAGACTGTTCATCTTATATTGTCTGAATTGGCAATGAAAATAAACTATGGTATCCCCCCCAGCCCAAGCCTAAACCGCTGCTACGAACAAGAATGACCCCAATTCTGCTGAAATAGTGAACCACAGAATCACAGAACATTCTAAGTTGGAAGGGATCCACAAAGATCATTGAGTCCAACTCTTAAGTAAATGGCCACCCACAACCTTGGCATTATTAGCACCACGCTCTAACCAACCGCGCTAATGATGTTCATACACCTTTTAATTTCACATTGATTTCACCATTGGAATTTTTAGTGAAATTGCCCTGATATGTAAATTCATAACTGCTATCTTAAGCCTACTTTTTGCTTCTCCACTGTATGGATGCATTTATGGTTATACAGTTGGGAACAACATTCTAGAGTTTCTACTCACCTCATGTCTCAACAACACAAAAATAGCAAGAAAGTAATTAAAGCAATGCATAATGGCATTCTGAAGATATGCCTTATTATCTTGGCAATATAATGGAAGTTCAATACTGTGCTTAAACCATCCATTTAAATTTATCTTAACATTATGCTTCCCGTGTGATCCGAAAAATAATGAATAAATGTGCTGTGGGGAGAATGTTTATGTGTTACTGAGCTTCCTCTTTGCTCACAAGCAAGAATGTTGACATACCTCACCGATAATTTCATATGACATTGATTTAATGACGGACATCTCTCCAATGGAAAGAAGGATTTTTCAGCATCTTTTACATTTTCCTTTTTTTCTCACTGTTGATATGGATGAATTTTTGTCTGATATATTCCTGAGCCCACCCAGCAGTTCTGAGTTGAGTACCGGAACAAAACATTCAATTCACATTATAGAGGCTAATCTTTCTTCCTGAAAGTCAATGGGAGTTTTGCCATTGACTTGAATTCCAATTCAGGTTGACACATAAAAGGAGAGCACTTGAAATAAGTAATAAGTATTTGATTTGGACTATGATCAGTTTTACAATCCAGAGTCCCTGATGGTGTGTCCAGCTGGGAATGCGTCTCTTCACAATGAAATCTTTTTGCTTTTTGTGGGCAGTCAGACAAGGTGCGGGAGATCAGAGATTCCCAGTAACTGAACCGTTCCGAGTGGAACACATTGTAATATTGATTAGAAAACAAACTTTGACTCCATATGTGTAAAAATATGAGAATATATCTATTGTAATCAAGAAGGTAAATTATTCCTTTCTTAAAAAAAAGGTATTCTACAGACCTTCTGTTTCTACAATTCAATTATGAGCAATATTCAGTGTCTTTAGTGTTATATAATAAATTGTCTATATATCTGAATTTATTCAGTTATAGAGAGATTTTAAGCACTCCAGTTCCTAGACTGTATTCAGACATCAAAATAATACTTTCTGAAAGTAGTGAAATTATACATTCATAATTACAAAAAGATCTTGAAAATTACACTTGTTCTTCTATTTATTGTCTCTCAGTTACTTCCAGATCCACTTAGTCCAGTTTATATAGAAAAATCTGCATATTTTCAAGAACAGAGCTGTAAGGTAGCAATAGTAGTGGAATGCAAGGCATGGATGAATCCTGGTTATAGGATAATAAAAATTTATTTGTCTACAGAAAAAACAGACGAAAAGAGGGGGGTTAAATCCCACTCTATAGGCATTTTTTTGTTCATAGCCATACTTCGAATCAAAGCTGACATACTCATAATTGAAACAACGGGGCCTTGGTAAGATATTGTCTTTTAATTTCCTGGTCTCAGTCATATCCAACAGTCATCATTTCCAATTCATTTATCAGTCTGCACTTTGCAGTGTCTGAGTAGCTCTGTGTTTGGTATGGTAATACGCTTTTCCACTGGAAAAAAAAAAGGATCTTATGTAAATAAAACATACTCAAACATTAATATTTGCACATAAATGGAGTCAATTCAGGAAACACACAATTAATAACATTTACTGTGGAGTGTCACTTAAGCCTGAATTGGTTTTATTAAGTGAAGAAAAATTTTGTGATACCAACATAGCTGATGATTAATATGAAACATGTAATTTCTCTATTTAGTCACACCTGACTTAAGAACACTCTCTTAGACTACATTGCCACCAGTGCTTTAGATGGTAAATGCATTATTAGACTATTACTTCTGAGTTTGTTTTACTAGTAAGACATCTATTAGGACGTCCCCCATACTGTTAGGACATGTTCCATATATCTTGACCATGCCAGACATAAACCTATTTGGAGACTATTTATTAATCTAAGCACATATGGGACTTCCATTTCCACTATTTCACGCTAATGTAGACTCTAGCATTAAACAAACATGACTCTAGATTCTCCAAGTGGGTTCAACCAGAAGCAATCAGACTCATTTCCATGTCAGACCATGTGTTTTCAATTACACCATAAATTAATCTAACTTATTTTAAAAATTTGGGGTTTTTGCTCCCTTGTTTAGAAAATGAAGTCTGGAGAATGTATTATGTTAAGACATTGGCCTTGATAATTACTGACACTTTTTTTTCAGAGTGATTAGAGCAAATGCAATAATAGATATTATAGTGATTTATAAGCTAATTTGCTGTACTGCAGAACAGCAAGTGGAAAGCATTTCTGTCAAACTCTGGGTGTTGCTACCAATTTCTTCATATTCCGTTTACACTGAATCTTATGGATGGCACAGCTGATTTAACATAGTCTGTGTTCCTTCTCCACTTATTGGCAACTGTTTGGTTTACAAAAGAAAGTAAGTTTTCTACATTAAGCCTGATTTCGGAAATCTTTTTCTTTAATACTAGTCTACGGTTTGTTGGGTTATGACAAAGTGCACCTAGAATAACTCTTCCAGCACTGAAGGAGACACTCAGGATTCTTTAGCACTGCAGTTTGAGCAGGATGGGGCTCTGTGTCCTTCACTAAAGGGAATGTTCAGAGTGATGGGGTGAATGACTGTATGCATGGTTCACATGCACACACACCAGTGTTTTATACATCAACAAACAAATTCCTAGCCATTAGTAATTTTTCTCACTGTCAAATTGCAAAGTAATATTTTTCTCATCTACCATAAAATTGTTTTCTTTGGTACTGTTTGATAAGTGCCTTTATTCTCTTACCCCCATATGTCCTTCCTCTCATTTAGCCCTATATTTTTCACCATTTCCTCTGTCCAGTAATGCAAGATTCATATGTATGGACTGGATTATCATGAAGAAACAGTACTTTTCAATAAGTAAGCTAGTTTCAACAGATTTCAGTTATGCAAAGAGAGTTACCATGCAGTATTATAATTCTATATTTGTTTACAATAAAAAGAAATATTAAACTTTTGTCTAATTTTATATATAATATCTTTTTGCTGGTAGTGAAAAGGAACTGAAATGCAGACAAGCTCCAAGACTAAAAGTCATTACTGAAGAAGAAACTGAGCTTTCTTTTTAATTGAAGACACATTCAGATTAGATGTCTTAGAGACTGTTTCCTCCACTGATGAACTTAAGAAATCCTGAAAGTGGTCCCTTGTACCGAGAGATAAAGTTTTTAATACGGAGTTTGATGCTTTCCATGCAACTTTGTTTTTTTGTAGCTTCAAAGTTATCAGAATTGCAGGGAAGAAAACAAACATGCTGGAGAGAATGTAGATTAGACTCTTGAACTGTGGTTGGATTGGACAAGGCAGATATTGGCACAATTTTCCTTGAGTCAACACAGATACTTCAAGTTGAGTTCACAGCAGTTTTCAGAAAAATATATACTTTTTAAAAAGTAAAATATACTGAATAAAAAAAGATCAAAGTCCATCTTACATCTCAGCAAGCAGCTGGCCTTGTGAATTCCAGGTTTCAAAATTCTACAGAGGCACCCAATATTCCAAAGAATAACTTGTATTTTGTTAAGTGTAACCTCAAAAACACACATAGGAAGCCAGAATGAGGTTGTACTTTCTCTTTGTGGTGGTGATGATATAACTGTGCTTAGGAGGAAATGTTGTATTCTTATTGGGAAAAAAATTCCTATGTCTTCTGTGAAGCCACAAATGTGCTTCTGTCAGCTTTAAAAACTTTTAGTGCAAGACTCCATGAAACCTCACTCCCCTCATTAGGTTCCCTGTACTGGGAATGAATGTATTTCAGTTTTTGCCTATCCATTTGCTCTAACTCCCTTCCTTACCAGTTTCACCCTGTCTTTCTTGTGCTCTTTTTCTTATTTTGCTCTCCAAACTATGTCACTTCACTTCATTTCTTTCTATTTTTCTGCACACCTAAATATACCACCAAAAATCATACGGATGCATGGTATCAACTGCCATGATGTTCTTCCTGTTTGTGTGGTGACCACTCTGATTACGTCTAGTCTGGCTTGCCAGCTGTCTGGGGCACAGTAATAGATCTATCCTATATTTAAACACTGTTGCAATCAAGATACTTCTGTTTCGGTCAGCTGAAAGTGCTGTGATTCATTAAAAAACCCCACTCTTATCCAGAAAAACACTTGCATATTCACTTAAGCACCTGTTTAATTTCAACAGAAATAAAAAAATATAAATATGACTGTAAACTGAGTGTGTGCTTAAGTGCTTTCTAGACTAGAATAAGTGAATGTCTGTGACATTAGGATGTATATTAGAATATTGTTTTCTTTATTTGTCATTGGGTTTGAAACGACTGTTGTGTAAGCCACAAGAAAGATTTTTCATTAGTCAGAAGATACAGGAACACTTGAACGGTAATTAGGCCAACTGTTTATAAGAACCAGGTCTAAAGGAAAGCTTAGACCCATAAACTATTTATACTAAAATGTCACTGAATTCTCAGATTGCAATGATTAACGTAGCCATTTGTAAACAGGATGGATGATCAAACGCTTGTGAAAATCGAGTGAAGCAAGTTTATTCTTTTGTTTCGTATACAATTTTTTTTCTAATGTTATTTACTCAGAAAATGTAACTGATATCAATAAATTTGATAACTTTAAGCAGAGTAAAAATCTGAAAAAGCTGCCTTCACTAGTATCCTTCCTCTTCTGTGTATTTATGAAGAGATCACGAAATTTTCATTCCTTCCCTAATTCAAAAATGTTCACAATTTTTTTTCCCCTAGAAAACAAGCCGTGGTCTGCAGTTCATTTATGAACAGTTCATTTTGGAGATCTTCAGTTCACCACGTGGTATTGTTTCTGTTCCAGGTGATTTATGCTATGGTATGTACCTAACAAATGCAGTGTGAAATGTGAACACTATGAATCTTATATATGGCTGGAAAGAAGCTCTCAGTAAAGATGAGAGTTCTCAAACTTAAGGCAAGATTGCAACTGGCTTTTCTAGACTGCCAAAGTCCAAACATCCTCTTTAAAGCACTCAATACAGTGTTATTTCTGCATGTGTGAAATCACAGGTTGCTCACTCTGCACAATTTTTGGTGCAAATAACATCTTGAGGAAACAAGTCCTGCTCTATCTTTCCCTATGTGACTGGGGCAAGCAGGCTGCCAATTTCATTTCAAAGATGTCCAAAGCTCTGCAGTTCTACTCTTGGAGTGACCCATTTGGAGAAGGCACAGTACTAATCAGCCTCAGCCAGTATTATGTCAACAGAGACAGAGAGCACAACAAATAGACAGATGGAAGAGAGAGCGAAAAAAATAGAAGAATATGTTTTTAATAAGAAATAATGCAGGACAAATACCAAAAGCCAAATTTATTTTGATTTGGAAGTGACCCACAGCCCACAGATGGCAGTGAGATTCTTTATTCTAACTTCAAGGAGTTTTGGTTGAGATCCTTGCAGGAAAACTAGAAACAGCCGGATCTGCGGAGGGAAGGAAGAGTGACCCACTAGCCAGAGCACAAGGCTGTGAGTCAGGACATCTAGCTGAGTCAGCTGCTTCGCCCCAGACTTTCTTCGTGAGGCTCCATCTACATGTAAACAGCATGGTAGAGTGTTCATTGAATAACCTGCATGTGGCAGCCCTGAAACGTGGTCATAATGTCAGGCTGACACTTGATTCAGCACGACATGGGGCTGGCACAAGTGTGTGTTCACAAATGAGGTTTTCTCTCTGCATAAACACGGTGATGCTTCACCTGGACATACCACCTCATCTGGTGATCTCAGGCGTGGTTGGGCCAGTGGTTCAATGTGAACATGTCCGCAGCATCACCCCAGAAACCACCACAGAAGGCTGTGGTCAAGCACATCTATCGTGGGAGGATTCAGGGCAGTATACAAGAAGGCCAGCTGAAAAAATATACTGTGCCAAAAAACCCTAACACACCATTCACTCATGGAGAAAGGACAAAAAGGCTACCACTGTTGTAGGGGGAGTAAGTTTACAGCTCATTTGGTGACATTACAACCAAATTTCAATCAGATATTAATGCTTGCAAATCCAGCTGATTTCAAAGAAAGATTAAATTCCCTTCTTTTCAAACTTAACTTTAAGTCTTAGAGGGGGAAGGGACAGTTTCTACAGAGAACTTAAAAATGGTAGAAAAATTAGCATATTTCTCAAAATTATTTCCCTTAATATATTTGAAACTGTTTTATATTTCCTTTGAATACAAATTACTTATTTTCTCTGTTGTTCTGTCTTTAGATTTCCTGCAGCTTCCTTTCTACTTGCGCACAGATCCTGCCAGTTTAACATCTTTGAACTCAGTGTACAGAGCTTGAAAGGTAATTTCTGGGCTGTATACTAAAATAGAGACATGGATCAGGGTATATTTAGAAGAGTGGACAGGTCTGATATGAGATTCTAAACAGAGGCCAAAAAGGCTATCAGAGGTTAACCACAAAGAAGATTTAGATTAAGGCTATCAAATGATGACATATCCTTCCTGTGCTGACCTTAGGGTAGTGTGGCAGGAATTAAATGCATTTAAAAAAGGGATCTCTTTAAAAGAATCTGATCACTTTTACATCGCTTGAAACTTTACCATATAAAAGAGTTGGCTGTTTTGTTGCCAGTCTGTTATGATTTTTCTTTGCTATTTAAAAATCATTGAAAAACAAACTTACATCAAAATTGCCCAAACAATTAGAAAATAAAAAGGAATCTACTATCAACCCACTGATAAGATAATGGACTATATATACAGGTATGGAATACAGACTTCACAAGTTTATAAATTACTGGAGTTAAAAATAAAAGTAAAACTGCACATAACTACTTCCATTAATTTATTTATTAATATTGAACCTCTAAATATGTATGTATTTCATGTCTAGACAAACATATTTGTTTTGAGGCAGAACAAAGGTGTACAGCAATACACGCGATTATTCTGTGTTAAAACTGCTAAAAATGTTATGTCCTCATATTCTGTTGTTTCCAGTTGTTTTCTGTGGTACATACATGACATATTTCACTGGGCCATCAGTGCTCTGTGCCTGCAAGGCTTGCAGTGAGTTGAGGAGCAGTCACAACCCGGTGCTGCCTGACAGCCTTTCTCTCCTACCCACTGCATCAAGTGACAAGGGCATGCCCCGTACTGTGGGACAGTCAGAGATAAGATAAGCCCGTGCACTTTGGCATCGCCGAGCACCACAACTTCTCGTCGCCTTTCCGTACGCAGTGCACGAGGTCAGGGAGCTGACGAGACCCGAAACAGGAGGAAATTGCAAGTCCTCAGTGCTGTAGTGGGGGAATAAGAGGTAGGGATTAATGGGAGGGCCAAAATGCAGTTTAGATATTGTCACCTCTTTTGCTATGTGCTAGCACTACAACCTTCACGTGAGGCTGTGTTGGCTTCAATGCTGTCACTTCAATGCTATCACTTCAGTGCCAGTTTAGACTCCTGGAGTGCTGGAGGTATCGATAAGGAAGGGGGAATATCTTGCCCCTCCCTGAATCAGCAGATTGAGGACAAGAAAAGACAGCTTTGTGCATCTTTATGGCAGCAGGCATGTCCATGAGGGCTGCTGAATCCTGCTCCACCAGCCAGACCCTGAGATTATCTCAGCTGAGTGGAGCACAGTGCAAATAATGCCAAAGTTGTGGGTTTGATCCCTGTACAGGCCATTCAGAGTTGTACTCAGTGATCCTTGTGTGTTCCTTCCAACTCAGAACATTCTGTAATTCTGTGAAATAAAGCTCTCCTAACTTACCATTGCATCCTACTGTATTCTTCTATCTTCTCTTCAAACTGATATTTGACTAACTATTTAATGTGTTCAGCTCAAAGTGTGCCGTGATTTCCGTACTTTCTGCATTATTCCCAAGGCAGGACCTCTTCAGACAATTTAGACAGATCCTCTAGATACTATATTGATATTTCCTGGAATCTTGCAGCAAACTTTCATTGAAAATGTTGTCTCAAGTGTGTAATTCTAAATGGTGGATTATAGGTGTATCCATGAAAACTATGATCTTACTAGAGTCCCAGGCATGGACACATCAATTTTTTCTGACCCAAAGAATAAACTCCTTTTTGTTAGGCAATGCCAGGCAGCAGAATATGTCAGTGAGCTACATCATGAAATAAATAGCTAAATGTGAGGTCCACAGAGAGAAGAGAGACTGAAGTGTGAGGTGTAAGATGGGAATAAACAGGGCTTCCCAGCTGCCTCAGCAGCCTCAGGAATCAAGAATATCTGAGCAGCTTCACGTGCTGCTCAAGGACTAGAACACAGGCAGAGAAGTGTCAGGAGGAGGTGAACTAAACAGGTCTTATGTAAAACGGTGGGACAAGCTTCTACTTATGGTACTGACCTGGAACACAGCCTTATGTCCCCTGGGAAGTGGAAAGACACCAAAATTGTTTTCACAGAAGAAAAAGCCATGCAAATGGCATGGATCTGTTGCCATTCTAGATTGGAACTGATGTCATTATCTGACAAAGCAACCTGCAATACTGAACCGTAATCCTCTCTGCCTGCCTCTCCTTGTGATGACATATACCTGTGCAGATGAAAGAACTGTAGGACTGCTCTGAATGGTGAAGCTGTGAAGAAAGTTTGAAGGTTTCAGAATACTATGAGAACAGAGTGGACAACTGTCTTGGACAGGTGACATTAATGATTACAAGCAGCCTTAGTGGTAGCTGCTGTTGAAGAAGTTCCCAGTGTTACTAGTTTAATACTGAACTCAGAACTGATAAAAGTGAAAATGACTGAAGAGGTATGAACTAAATTCATCGAGGGTGGAAGAAAGAACTAGGTCTGGAAAGGAGAGTGGTGGGATCCCATGGTAGGAGGAAACTGATTATTTCCTTCCATCTGACTGTGTTATAACAGTCAGAGATGCAAGTGGCTTTGTCAAACAGCTGAGTGAAATTCAGAATATAGCAATTTGTAATGACTCATCTAACTAATCTGACAATCTCGATTTTAACTTAGAGTTAAAACTGGAGTTAGAGAAAGCTTCTATTGAATCGAAGTCTCTGCGTTTTCTAAGTTTCAGAGGGATTTGATACTTTGAAACTTGACTCAGTTCTACAATTCAAAGTATTACTCCACTCTGTTTATTTTCATTATCCTTTTTTTTCACTATATCATCCTTCTTTGTCAATACTGTATTATAAAATTCAGCAGTATTTTAGGATAATCTATTCTCTTAATGAAGTTAGCTCTTGAGAATGCCCAAAGGTTGTATTACTCATTTCTGCAGTAGTGGTAAGCAAAGCAGAGGTATCGTGGGCCAAAGCCAATGTGGAAGTTTGTCAGTGATGTTAGCAAGGCTATCACCTGCTTTCCCAGTGAAGTTGTATTGACAAATGGGAAGTTCATCTCTCAGTGACCAGTAGTCCCATTTTTCTTTGCTTTTTGCAACTGGCTTGAGCTCAGAGCAAGAGGTCACTCATCACTCTCTCTGAGCATTTGTGCAAGTAAAAAAAAGGACAATTTCTGAAATAAATAATTTGCAACTGTTGCATATTTCTCTTCTCCCATTGATATTTGTAGAGAAGCATGTATAGAAGTTTTATCGTGTTACGCTAACCCATGAATCTGAAATTGTCTATCACATGATTAAAGAATATTTAGGGACTTTGCAGGATGTTTTATTTCTGTTTTGGTTTGCTTTAAGTACCGTGTAGGAGAGAACCAGATACTAACAGGTGACTAGCTTGAACATAATGAAATAGTTTGTTCTCACACAGATTACTTTTCAACTACTGCTATGTAAATGTAATAGTTTTGTAGGAGGAAGAGAGGAAAGTACCCCAGCATTTGGTTTTACTGTGATTTCATACTTGTCATAATAAAGTTCATTTCTAACTGTGGGTGAAACTCACTGAGAAAAATGCTTCTTGCTCTGCTCTATGAATGTCACGTATTTGTATTTCAATAACTCCTAGAATTAATCCCTAACCAACCGAGACCTCCTGATCATAGCATGTCTACACACATTTGGAAAATTATGGTCCCTGCTTAGAGTTTAATGGCAAAATTAAGTGCTGCAAATGATTGCCACTTAATTGACTTCGATGTAGATTTCCTCATGCAGGATTTCTCTTGGTATGCTTACTAGGGGAGAATTTGTCCCAGTGGATGTATACAGCAATATAAGTTCTTGGATATTTAAAAATGTGCTGAGGGATGATGTAATTTGAGATACACCATAAATTAAATAAACTATGCTTAAAATATATTGTATTATGTAGAAGAGAAACAGTTATTTGAAAATAGTTATCAGTGGATTTATTAGGAAACCAGGCATGTGGCAGTGGACAAAAACCTCAGGCACTAACAAAAGCAATCCTCTGTTACTACAGAGGCTCTAGATAAGACCTATATTATCTAAACTTATATTAACCACCATCTTTAAATAAAAAAGCTGTTATTTTTCATACAATAATTGTTACTGAATAAAAACATACCTCCTAAGGGTTAGAAAATACTATTTTCTGGACTCATTCTAGATTGGAGCTATATCAAAGTTTAGAGAATAATCAGACAGTTTTCTCAGCATTAAGAGTATTATATCAAAAGATTCTGGGTTTTACATACCATATGTAACAATAAGAAATCGTACACTGGAATTCGTTTAATGTTTTGATGAGATTTGCTAAAAATCCCAAAACCTTCAGCCTCACACTTCAAAATTAATTTTAAACACAGACTCCTAAAGATATGCAGACTCCATGGAATTTTCAGAGCCATCTTATATCATCTGTAATTTAAGATGTCTTCTTTTGCCTTAAGAAAAATTTTAAAAAGATTGAAGACTCTTTCTCCCTGGAAATCCTATTTTCCATGGAGTGAAATGTAACATATTAAATCAATATACACATTTAGACTTTTGACTCCAATTAAAATGTTCAAGTTTTGTTTGTTTTTAAAGATGGAATAATAGAAAATTAAAAACAAAAGAAAGGCAAATATGTTACTAAAAAAAGATAAACATTTTCTGACTAATACTTAGAAAGATGATCAGACTTGAGAAGAGTCTGTTTGCAGGACAAAGACAGAAATAGATTTAAGAATGTGAATGGGTGCAGTATGTTTTTTTATGGTGTCCAGTTGTGTACTCTCAAGTGACTTTTCAATTGATAAAGGGACTGCAGTTTTTTGAACTACTACAGACTTTCGGTTGTGTACCAAATTATTTTACCCTTTGCATTGATTCTAATCATCTTGAAAATATAACTGGAAATAAGTATGCAATTCAGAAACTTTTCCCTTGTTTTGCTTGTCTTTTTTTATTTTATATAAATCTTTTCAAATTATATGGTCTTTCATACACAAAATCTTTGAGAAAAATAAGCTTGTTTGCATAAGCATTTGTTGAAAACATGTCCTGGTTTTAATTTATATTTAATTTGACTAAATATTATTTCATAACTAGTAAAGCATTTTTGGAAGTACTCTAGGTGCTGATTTGTTAAAACAGTCCTGATTCTTCCAAGTGTCCAAAGTGAGACGGTTGGCTGCCATTGAAAAACCATCCCATCAGTGGGTTTTAATTGCCTAAATATTTTTGTTCTTGGATATTGGAACAGTCTCCGTTGTCGTATGAGTGCCGTTCTCACTAGAGTGGCTACGTGATGAAAACAGCAGGCTTTCTACCTATGTAAACATCTACTATAGCATCTCTCTAA
The DNA here is from genome assembly GCA_013397755.1 of Cnemophilus loriae. NCBI lineage: Eukaryota > Metazoa > Chordata > Aves > Passeriformes > Corvidae > Cnemophilus > Cnemophilus loriae. Next base: position 301,183 of record VZTF01002612.1, on the reverse strand, counting down.
TCTCTAAGGATTTACGACATTTTCTTTCAGAATCCTAATCTTTCCAAACTGGAGACCTATTTTGATCCTTTCTTGAAACAGAGTATATCAACATCCATTCAATAAGATGCCAGGAGGGACAACAGCAAAAATTAAGTACTACAGAGGAGCAAAGCAGAAACTGACAGCATGCAACAACCTTATGTAGCAAATTTACTACTGTAGGAAAAGCAAAACTATTACTCTTTTTTCAGCTTTCCTTGTTAGCCAAGAAATATTATGCTTCTCTGAGTAAAAGATGTGAACGACCCATTGGTACAGAACAGGACACAGCAAATCAGTGTCCAGAAACTGAACAACCAAATAATTAATTTTCAGTGGGGAATCATGCTTAAAGTCTTACCGTATAAGAGGGAAAATGTTTGTGATAAAGAGGAAATGACTGATGGTGATTTTTGTTTACTTGCTCAATTTGTCCTTTTTTTATCAAAGCTAGTGCTGCTCCATCTTATTTTTGGTACTAAACCCTTTCCATTCCCCTCACTTGCTGGGAAGCAGTTTTCTAAGTAAAATAAAAATTAAACTTCAAAATCAAAATTCAGCAAGAAGAAAACCTCAGATTCCTAAGGAATCTAAAGAACTATTCCATCAATCATCACATATATAAGTAGAAAACAAAAATAAAGAGCTCACTATCCAATCAGCAAAGTATTACATCAACAGTCCTTTTAAAGATTCATTAGTGTTTCATCACCAAAGGTTGACTGCATGCTGTGTTCAAGTTGCCTGAATGTCAGTGGTGAGATGAAATGAGTAAACCAAGAGCTGAATAGCTCTTTTATGCTTATCCAGAGAGTAGAACCAATGAGTTTCAAATCCAGGAAGAACACAGATATACTTTACAAAGCCTTGTTTAACAGAATTTTTGTTCTTCTAATTACCCTTAGGCCCCCCAAGTTGAATAAGATAAATGTGCAAGGAGAAATGGTGCCTTTGCCAGCCGTCTGTAGGCTCCATCACTTCAAGTTTCTAGGTCTGATCCTGATCTCAGTCAAATAATTTTTATGCCAAAAACAATTAAGAGTGTTCAAGGGAAACATTCCCACCCTATCTGTGTAAAAAACCCGACAACCTCTAAAAAATCTGGGTCTGTGATTTACGAAGGAATTAACAAATATAGGCCAGATGCTATTCCACACTAGGACAGGAATAGGAGGCATTTGGAGCTGCAATTGTTCCATTAAACACCAGGGAAAGGATTTCCTTACATGGAAGAAAGAAAAGTCTGTATCGTTTCTGCACCAGTATTGGAGCCACATCTGCCCTTTAGCAGCAGAAGCTGGAGCACAAGAGTAATTACAGACTTATTTTAGCTTGTCCTTGTTCCAGACTAGCACAGTACTGGTAGCTGTCACCATTTCTTAGGAAGCAGCAGTTCACAGGAAGGCCTTCAAAGATTTTTAATCTCCTTTTGGACACCCAGCGGTGCTGGAGGAGAGGAAAGGAGAGGTGACAAGAATTCCGGGTTGCATTCAGGTTCCATCATCCTCTACAGACTCTTCAAATGGTGCAGGAGAGAATTGCACATCAGGAAACCATTCTCCAAACCATAGGCATGTGTTAACCTGTTGTTTTGTGGTGCTTAGAAACAGTTTTCTAAGACCTGCAGCTGCAGATGGCTCGGGGCATGCGTCAGATATAACTCTTTATACCTCTGCTACAGCGTATGGTGCAGACTAAACACACCCTGCACACATTCTGAAGTACAGGATTCTGCCTACAGGCTGGAATATCATCCATAATGTGGAAGTCTTGGTTCTGTTTCTTGTTGGCAATGAGATTTCTGACTTAGAAGTTTTCTCTGGTTCTGCTGAGCAATGTAGTTTCTTCTCTGATTAAATGATTGAAAAGTCATTGCAAAACTATAAAAACGTAACACATGATTAGTCCTAACTTTTCTAACCAGACACACTTTAACCTATTCGTTACACTTTGAGAGTGACTTCCTGCCGTCACTGCAGGCAGAATTATTTCCAAGCTGAAGTTAATTAGAAATAATGTTTTAAAATGTGATTCTAGGTGGCTGTAAGATAACTGTTATAACAAAGCAGCTAGGAACCCTTGCTAGCAGATATGAACATAAAAGCTGCTCGGCATTCTTCACGTAAAATGACAGTATCCATTACAACCAGGAGATAGAAAAATTAAAACTTCTTTTCTTGCCCTTCTAACAATCCACAACCCTTCATATTCTCCAACAGTTGTAAACAATTCAAACAAAGCTGGACTTTACGTCATACAATGAAAGTCATCAAATGCAGATTGTGTGGAATACCAATTATAAATACAGTGTAATGTGCCAGACAGCCTGAAGAAAGTTTGAACATGTGAAAACATCCTCACTGCACATAGAAATGCTGAATAATGCCTCCCGCCAACCTAGGAGGATAGTATGAAAATTCTTTTTTAGTAGATGTTTGGAGCATTTCCCTTCCTTCCCAGTTCCCATGTTTAAATGCCTTGTTACTGTGAGACCTAAAGCTGGCAAATGCATGTTGCCTCCAGTGAGAGATACTCTTGCTTTAGAATTGCTTAGTCAGTTCTTAAAAATCGAACTAGGAAGAGGTTTTGGTGAGATATTCTTTCCTCACGTCAATCTGCTTTTCCAGTTTTACAAATGTGTGCATCATTTGCAATAAGTACACAGGGCAGGATTTGTATAAACAAATTAGCTTAATACAGTAGAATATTGCCATATTTTTCAACAAATGCATGTAATGCGAAGTATAAAAGCACACAAATCCCCAATTTCATTTTTATTTCAGTTCATCTTTTTTGCATTAAAACAGTCATTAGAACAGATGCATAAGTCAACAAATGCATAAGTCATGCATGAAGAAATATGATTTTCTATTTTTTGATCAAACAAAGGCTTCCAAAACAATAGGGAAAACCGCACTGGCTTTGTAAATAACGGGAAAGCAGTATGGGAAATGGAAAAAAAATAATTTGAAGAAATTTTATGATCTAATTTAAAATGACCAACCTATTTATGCCTTGCCAACTCAAATACTGCACAACATTTGCAATTCAGTTGGGAGAAATCAATTAATTTACTAACGTTTATGCTTCATAACAGTTGCAGAACTTCAGCAGTGATTCCGTCCTTCTAATCTATCCATCAGTTCAAACCCCACTCCAATGAACTTTTAACTGCAAAAAGAGGAGTTGGATCAAAGGGTATTTTTGAAGAATTCTCCCACCTCAGCACTACTGTTACTCAAAGGAATGAAGGTTGTCCTCTGCAAAAATTTCTTTGACAGCACTGCCTCTCCTGAACTTTCTCAGAATTCTTCGTGTCTGTATATTTAAGCTTCTGGTATGCTTATCCTTGGATAATCTTTGTAATGATGGGTAAAAATATCTTTTTTCTGATTCATTCAGGGACAGAAAAAAAAATCTGTTTTAAGGCTTGATTGTGCAGACGCATAACAAGAGAACAGTTATATTTAAGTTTATTGTAAAATATGTATGAAAGTGGCTACTGACTGGACAACTATTTGTCAGGACATGCCTGAAAATACAGTTAGTTCTCGTAATAATCTGTAATAGCTGCTTACCTAACCTCTTTCAGAAAATATTGGTTAGATTCATTTGGGACTATTCGCTATGAGTTAGGAACCTCAAGGTGTGTGGAAACTTTATGAACATTATGAAGAATAACAGATAGTCTAATGAGATATTCTTTGTTGTTTTGGGGGAATTTCAAAGAAACTGAAAGTAACAGGTATCCCAAGATTTAATAACTTTCAGGGCACTGAATTTGAAGGGAAATAAAATAATTTTATTTGCTTTGTGAATTAAGCATGGTTTCATTGCTATGTTTTGTGTAACACAGAGTGTTAGTAAAGTGAATCTGATATATTGAAACGCAAGTTAGATTTTGATAAAAATCTATATGCATAAGTGTAAATGTATGTATACATATGCTCTTGTATATTTTGCTATGATCATGTTTAGATGCAACTGTGATGATTTCCTGACAAGCTCCAGAGTCCCCCATCTTCATTTTTCTATTAAATAAGCATGTCGACTATTTTATTCTGAAGAGTTTTGACAAATGGTCCAAATAATCAGAATGTACAGTAACAGAATAATCTCATTATTAAGGTAACTCTTCAGACTAGTGGCATTACTGGACCTGGTATATGAAGATCAGATATACAAATTTGTCTATCCAGAAGTGCCCCTGGGCTTTGTAACTTTACAACTTTCTTTTTTTCTTCCCTAAAGGAACTGTATACCAAGTTTCCACGTACTTTTCTATTCCTTCGGGCTCAGTTCTTGAAATTAATCAGAATTTGCCTACTTAGCATAAAAGAAAGACTAGTTTGGTTTTATATTTTAATCTTGTCTGATCCTAATAGCTGATTATGCAACATTCAGCATTTCTAGTGGCAAGTTCAGCAGGGCACCAAGTGGAGATATCTGGCAGCAGGTTAAAAACAAAAGAGAATAGTATTTCTTTCCATAAAATGAAAACTTAAAATGCTGAACTGACTGTCACAGAGTTCTCTCAAAATTAAAATTCTAAACTAGTTACAGAAGGTAATAAGCACAGTTTTGTAGAAGCAAAATATTTTGAGGGCTGCCAATGGCATCTGCAGTGCAGAAGCCAGGAGAGGTGCCAAAGGGCAGAGGCACTTTAGGCTCACACTCCTGGAAGTGTCCTGGATGAGTGTAGTCACGGGCTGGACACCGGCGCAGGCTCGATTCTCTGCTGACTTGAACTACTGCCCTGGAGTTTTTATCATATCTATTGAAGTTAAAGGCAAAATTACAACGGCTCTGCTCAGTCCCCATGTAGGATGAATGTATTAATATCCAAGGAGAGAGACAGACAGAAATATAATTTACTCAAATCAGGGGAAGAGTTAGTTAAAACGGTACAATGGCTATAACTGGAAGTGAATCAGGTGTGAGGTATCTCCACCTGCAGGCTCCATTCTACACTGATTTAGAGAAATTACATCCCCACATTTCAAAATACCTGTGTTTTCTACAGTATCTAATGGTTTTGTTCAGCACTTTAATTGACATTTAACCAAATCTAGTAACAAGACTGCGTTTTCTTATAGGCCGTACTAAACAATGTAATATTACTTCCTGTAGCTATGGAGACCTTTGCTCTCGTTAGTGCTGCTATTCCATTTGACTGTAACCTTGAATAATCTTTAAAGAATGTTTTCAGTCATGGGCCCTTCACCTTCTGGTGATTTCATCCAGATACAATTTCCACAGGCTTTACCGGGTTAGACAGAATAAAAGAAAGGACCATCTGAATAAAATAAAATGTCACCATTAAATTGGCTTTTGTAGCTTAAGGTATAATGTAATGATATTTTCCCAGCAGCTGCTTTCAGTTGAATTTGAAGTTTTGAAAACCTTTTGCATCTGATTCAAGTAATAAAACGCAGGTTGTGTTACTTCCTCCTTTTGTGTCATATACAATAAGCAAAACGTTGATACTTTACATGGAATGGGTGGTCATTAGGAGTTTTTACTGTATGTTAACATTATTTGCTGACCTCAACATTTTACAGATGAGTCACCCAGTGAAAAGTTTGTTTAAAAATCAAGGTGTGGGTGGATGTTATTTTGTAATTAAACTATTCAGTAATTTTTCCTAATACCTCTTGCTCACAGAATTTTATTATCTGCACTTTTTTTTTTTTTTGGTATTATAATATCTTTCAATTTTTCACAGCTAGATTGGAATGAGTGCGATTCTACACATCTTCATGTGTTGCCTTTTATCCCAAGAGATTTTAAATAGAAACTAGACAAAGGGATTACTTCATCAAGCACTGAAGTACAGAAATCCCTGAGGTGAAATGTAGCAACTGCCTGTCAGTATATACACCAATATGCAAGAAATTAGGACAAGGAAGGAAGAATAAGCATATTCTTAGGAATTCAGTGAGGCAAAATCAGCACCTGAGGCTGAAGTAATATGCCACAGTTCTGTGTGACAATCTTTTGTGAAGCTCAGTGCTTAGTTTGTCTGAAAGAGTCAGTTTGTCCTTCATCGTATGTTCCTTGCTATTACTGCTACCATAGTAAATATTGTGCAAACACTGAGTATTTCCTAAACAAAGAGTTTAAAGGAGAAAGTAGTCCAGAGACATGAATTCAGTCCTTACACCTGTCTCATCCGCACCTTCCCCCTATAGTAATACCAACATCCTTGATTTTAAAGAAGGACTAACCATTTTACTTATTCAGCATCTGCTGCAAATTCTTCACCACAAGACATTTCATGGCATACAAATGATGGAAAAGATACTAAAATGAAGCCTTTAAATAGTGGAGGTTGGAAAGATAAAGATGTTTTTAGAGGTATCTGAGAAGCAGGGGAGAAAACGAGGAATGGCATAAGAAAATGGACCCTGACAGCAAGATGTCATACAAACTACAGAGAAAACCAGGAAAACAGGAAAAGTATTGTCCAGTAAAGTCAAAGTAAAGAGAAACAAAAGGAGACTAAGAAGGAGAATGAGGAAGAATACAAAAAGAATAAGATATGAAAAGATGCAAAATATGTCCCAACAGCAATAAAGTGTAAGTATAAAGTCCAGACAAGTGGGAGAGAAAGAAATTAAGAAGGTGCATGAGACAGAGTGGAGGAAGACTGTGAAGCCCATAAAATGTGATAAGAACAAAAAAAATAATTCAAACAAACAAACAAACAAAAATACAAAACCCAAAACCCCAAACAAAACCAAACCTGATTATATTTTCCTGGGTCACTTTTGACCCAAACCATTGAAATGAAAAGCAAAAAGCAGGCTTGTTTTCATAGAGAACAACTTGTCTGTTGAGGTGACTTTTCCCTTTCTTTTTCCCTTACCTGGTGTTCCCTGGAGGACCTGACAGGTTAATGCTGGTTCAGGTCCTTCTAAATGAGCTGGTGCGTTTGCAGCGCTGTCAGTTCTCCACTCCAGAGGGAATGCCTCTGCATGAGGCAATGTCATTACAGGAACTAGCATTCACTGTGACTCAGCTGTCTTCATCTCAGAAACAGCAGAAAGAGACACAAGTCTGCAACAGATAAACTGGTATCCCTAAAGGAGCTCTCCAGGGAATTTCTTCAGGACTGTGGTTTTAATTAGGCATTAATAACCGCTGAATGATGCTTATGCTACAGAAATGCGAGAAACTTTCAGTGAGAAAATGCAAGATCAAGGGAATTTGGAATTCTGAAAGTCAAAGGCATATCAATGCTTTTCAGAAATTTCAGGCTTAGATTTCAAAAATTTTATATAAAAATTCCCGTCCCTCACCTCACCTTTGGTTTATATTTGCTCATAATCTTTTGACTCCATGGATGTTTTAGGTTGTTTTGTATCTGATGACAGCAAGTGAAGCCAAGTCATGTCTTGTTTGCACTGCAATCGTTTTAAAAAAATTAAAATTGTCTCAAGGACAATGAAAACAATGGATCCCTCAGAATCTTGAAAGATTTATAAGACTTTCACAAAAAAAACCTATGTCCTGTATTGTTCCAAACTAGATATGTTAACAAGTCCGTGAATGTAGTCTAATATTCATTCAGATTTAAGGAAATATGACTTGAAAAATCTTAATTTTGATTTTGCCATAAAATTTTGGAATTAAAGCAATTAATCTTACCAGACTAATCCCTGTATAATTAAAAGTATCTAAAATGCAGTGAAAGAATTAGCACAAAAAATTGCTATAGCCATTTTCACTGAACTTTCAGGAACACATGGGGTCACACATATGTCTGCCCAAATGTCAATCTCTTTCTTTTTTTTTTTTTCTGCTTCTTCCCCATTTCTTCTTTACGTATTAAACTGTCTTTATCTCAGCCAATGAGTTTATCACATTTACGCTTCTGCCTTCCGAGTGAGGAGCTGCTTGGGGCCTAGCAGCCCACTGGGGCTCAGCCACACCAGGGATATAAATATTTCCACTGATCGATAGGAATATCCTGGTATTTAAGAATTACTGATGTTGATTATGCTCATCATGCACAGCAAAAAGTAAAATCACCTTCCTTCTAATGATTGGAGCTTTTCATAGTCTTCATATTAGTACAAATATTCATCATTTTAATTACCAAATAGATCTTATTCTACATTTAGCTGATTGTTTCCTGTTAAACATTTGCAATACATCCAGGTCCTGCTGTGATGTTCCGCTGTCACAAGAGGGTAAATCATATCAGATTTATTTATCCTTTTAAAGGTTTTGTACTTTTTCATCAAAAGACTTTCAGCCTAAACAAAGTGTCTCTTTTTTCTCTAAGAGGTCAAGATGGAAGTTTCAGAAATTAGCAAGTCTATCCATCCAGCTGGCATTCTATTTGGTAAGGGGCAATCCAGGAATGGTATTGGCTGAAAGAAAGCCTCAAGAGAGAGGGATAAAGACTGGAGAATCCAAAATTTAGCTTAAACACCGGGCAAAAAGATCTCACATAGTAACACTCTCACACAAAATTCATGGAATTCTCATGTCTTTTACTTCAGTGATTTCATTTAACAATATTTCAGGCCAAAAGGATTAAATTCGCTAACCAAAACATCCAGAACCAGTTTCAGAACCAATCAACCCATGTGTAAAGTCCATAATAAACGTACATTAAGCTATGAGTTGCTTTCTCCTGTAACCAGCCTGAGCTGAGGGATGTCACGATGGACACCCTCACCCAGACTGTGGTGCTAGAAAGAAAATTATCTCTGATCCTCGCACCTGAAGAGCAGAAATTTCAGCAGGCCAAACAGCATCCTAAAGAGAGGAACTGAGTGCCCAAAAAACTTCTGTGAGTTTCTGTATCTCTACATTTGTGCTCCTCAAAACCACCTGTTCTATCCCTTACTTTGAGGGATGGGTTCTGGTTAGACTATCACCAGCAGTGACATGTTCCTCTCAAAAGTACCCGTGAAAAGCTGGCATTTTCCTCACACAAAAAATACTCTGTCGAAACGTTCCTGCCAACCAGCTTGCTAAATCATCTTAAAAACATTGTGGAAAGCTGCTGCTAACCAATGAATGTTGATTAAGCAGTCAAGTGGTTATTAATGGTATTATTACAGCTGCTGGTATTATGGAAAGATTATGTTAGTAATTTTTCAGTGAAACAACATCTGCAGAAAATGCCTCCTTTGTGATCAGCTAGGGAAAACTCTCAACAGGTGTTAAAAATGGCATACTACCACTTGCTGCACCTAACCTCATCTCTTTAAAGCCAATATAATGTAATTGCCTCATTGCAAAGTTCTGCAATGAATCAGGAATAAAATAGTTCAAAGAAGGGAAAGGATTGATGGTGGATGCTCAAAATTTCTATCTTTGTGTCTATCACTTAGATTTAGAATATCCCTCCTCATCTATTCACACATCCTACAAGAAGTTGTCTGCTGTCAGTCTACCTGATCCAGAGCTCACGTTCAAAGATTCTGATCCAAAACTTGCTGAAACCCATGGAAAATCTAATTTTATAGAATTTCAGGGAGCTTTTGACTAAGCCTAGAAGTGAAAAACTGAAAGTTTATTTTCCAACATCAAAAAATGCAAGGAAGGGCACAAAAGGAACATTCTTTTCTTTCTGTGCCCCTGCATAAAGGAGTCTGATCTAGTACCCGCGCTGCTGCTTTTCCTTCTCTTAACACAACCTTGTATTTCTTTTAATGTATCTGATTTTATCATTTATCCTCGTATCTCTTCACTTTATTCTCTTGTTTTAAGATATTCTGTCAACAACCACAGTTCATTCAGTGGCTGTGATTCAGTGGAGAGTATTGCACGTTAACTGATTTAAAATTTCTGTAAATGTGTCCTTGCTTCTCACCTGGTCTCTTGTAAGACTGACCACTATACCCTCTGTCACAAGCATAGATCTGGGAACAGAGTGCTGTCACACGACCCTCACTTTGCACACTGACCTCTGTTTAACAATTCAACATTAATGAATTATGGTTATTCTTGACAATTACGCCAATTCAGACTTCTCCAGATTCTCTCTGAGATTAAAATTTATAAACTTAGTAAATGCTTCACTAAAGTTATATACATTTGATGACACAACAAATCTATAAGAGTTACCTTTTACAAATACCATGTGTACAAATACATACATTTTGTACTGTGTAAGTCAACTGGAGGAGCATGTTGCTGATAAAGGATCTCTCCTAAATTGGATTAATAACACTTTTCTATTTTGAAAGCGATTTATAAATATAAATACATATTTGTGAAAAATTGGCATAATAGAGAGGCAAGGGCCACAGAGATATTCACAGCTGTGTCATCGAAGCAAGTGTACTTGATATTATATTTATAAGACGATCTGCAGCCACCCATGGAAAATGTGATGAGGAAACAAAACACTGAAAATTGTCTTCCCAAAGTTGGCACTACGTGTGCAATGCAAACCGTGAGGAGGACGCGAGCAAGTGACACTGACTCCAGATATTGCAACGGAGAAGTGATTAACTCCACCATAATAACAATAATAATAATGTTCTTTTAATGCATCTTTCAGGGGTGTAATTATAAGTAGTATTACTAAAGTGCCAGCTGAGACCTATTATTCCTGGTTCCATGTGCTGTGCTATAGACACAATAAAACAGAGCTGCTTCATACAAGATCTGGATACAAGACATCTCCTGCCTGTCTGTGTTTTTGTTTGTGTGGGAAAGGCACATTCTAAATAAGGACTGTTGTGAGTTGTAACTAGTTCCAGGATCTGGAAACTAAGAGATCAAGGTTGTGCTACAGAGCACATTTTTGCTGCTGCAGAATAAAAGGATTTTGATTTTTTCCCAGCTCCATTTTTCATCTTTTACAGAGACTAAGTTGTTAGTTTTCCTTTTTCCATCAAAGCAGTTGTATGCTAATGTTCATTTTTCTCAAGCTTGTGGAGAAACACTGAGAGATTAAAACCTAAATGCTTTCATATGTAAAGAAAGCAGGAAAAAAAAGAAAAAAAAAAGAAAAAAATTATCCAAGGGTCCAGTTAGTCAGCCAACAAATCCAGCTGGGGTTCCTCCTCTGTGTAAATGCTTCCAGTCCTACTGAAGGTAATAGCAACTCTTCTGTGCCAGCTGGGGATCCAGCCCATGAGGACATAAAGCAAACAGTGTAAAAAATCCTATCAAACTAAACATAATACATGTAATTTAGGCTACCTCCAAGGGTTCCCAAACTAATAAAATCTGAATTGAGAGCAAGGACATAATTAGCTCCATTTGTGTCATATTTAATTTTATCAATGATATGACTAATTGGCCCATTTTCTATCTGTTTTCATTGTTTTCAGGCTTTACTCACTTCTTGCTTGTACGCGTGCCAGGGGTTTGATGGCATTGCTGTTCTCTGGCATTAACCTCTGCAGGAAAGAAACATTTCTACATTTACACCAGGGCATCTGAGAACACAAAAGTGGATTTATTGTTCATTACTGACCTGCTCCTACACCCACTGTAGCCACTGGAAAATGAAATATTAGGCTAGCCCACACTATTTAAATTTTTGCTTGTTTCTAAGTGTTCTGAAGTAAGCTTTACTTGTTTTTCTGTGCCCATAAGTTTTTCAGTACATGACTATAGTGAAATAGTAATAACTGTTAAATGTACCTGTCTGAAAAACAGGAAATTTCTTTTCTATGTTAAGATCATATTGCTGCCTTGAATTCACCATACTCTTTCTCTCTTCCCTACTTTATAGTGTGTGTAAAATCCATACTGCATTTGAAAATTTGCCCCACTGCTGGTTTGTATTCCAGCATTCTGACAATGATGAAGAAATTATTTATAAATTTAGTCAGCATCCTTGTTACAAGTTAGATTGCTAGATTGTTTGGTAGACATTCATTTTGAACGTGAACTATATAGGATTTTACTATATTTGATTTCACCTAATATATATCATGCAGAAGAAACATAATATCCTCTCATGAAACTAGCTTAAAAATTGATTGAAATATTATGTTGCATTATGTAGCATGGGTATAATACAGTTAATTAAAGGAAAAGGTTAGGACTAAATGAAATATGAACTCATTGAGACCTAAAATTTTATATATACAGAGCCTGATTCTAATTTACATGATCTGATGTAAAATGTGAGTCACACGAAAACCAATCAAGCCACACCTCTACAACAAGCAGAACTGATAGGATTACTATTTTCATTGTCTTGAAATGAAAAGAAGGGCTGTAATCAAAACTAAAGAAAGAAATATGGGTTACTGAAATTAAATTACTTCTGTGTTTTTTTTCCTTAGTGTAACTGCCATTGGATGTTGTTTCCAGTTCTGGTGCCCATGCTTTCGGAGGATTTTCGTGAGTGAGCAAAGAGATGGAGAATATAATTTATAACACTATATTGGATCCAACTGCAGATTTATCATGTGTGTCGTCAAGCACCTAATACAGGCATCTCCAGATTGGAAGTGAGTATTACAGAGTCCTTCTATAGTTACTACTGGTCTTTCAGTTGAAGGAAAGAGTTATGTCCAGAGGGCAATAGTATCAGCCTAAAAGATTAATCATTCAGTGGAGGTCCATACCTGCCTTTGGTGAGTATATAGGGGAGGCTATATAACTAGAAATTTATCTCAGACCAGTATCTGTAATAAATACCACAATATTTTAGACCAAAAAATAAAAGATAGAAAGACTTTAAATTGCATGGACTCTAATGCTACGAAAATGAATAGTTGGAATAGGAGTTAGAAAAATTAAAATCAGTAATTCGGCAATGGCAATTAACTGTAGCAAACTGGAATTTTTTATCAAGTGTTCTAATTCTACTGTGACAATTAGATCTGAAATAAGAATGAACTCAGAATGAAAGTAATCCTATATCCCATATGTTTGGTTAAACAGCTTTATAACTGACTTCCACCAAGTTCTTCCCCTTCTTTCCAAGTAATTAAAAGTATACCTGTTCTGTACTTCTCTCCAGACATAAAACCATGCTGGAACCAGATGGGACCTAAACATTCTTTTGAGCAGGCAACAAACTGTGTTCTTATGTGTTCTTATGTGTTCTTAACGCTCTTATTGTCTGTGTTATCTGAATGCTAGATCCCTTTTACATGTTATAGAGGGTAAAACAGTGCAGAATTTTGAACACAGACAGCAGACATAGAAACAGCAATCATTCCTGGGTTAATTCCTATTTTTTTACAGGTGAAGCAGATTTCTGCTCTGTCTCTTTGTGCTGTGCTGAACACTCTACATAAAGCCTTGGGAGCTGGCAGCTCTCTCCAGGTGGATGTTCCCAGAGCAAGGTACAGAGCTGGCTTGGTGAATCCAAACCACCCACCTCAGGGCTTTTGGCTCCAGAGTGTGTCCTGGGAGTGGAGCCCAGGGCACTGCTGTTCTCTGCCTGCTCTTGGGATCACCTGGAATCACCTCACAGCACAAACCCTGCCGAGGTAGACCTCGCTCAAGAACGAGGGAACCACAAGAGCCTTGTTCAGCCATATACATACATTCGTCTGTTGAGAAAGTGCATGCAAGCCTTAAATTTCCCAAAAAGAGACATTTTCATGAAATTGTACCAACATCTTAGAAAGAAAACAAAAATAAGAAAAAAACAGAGGAAAAAGCACTTACTTCTTTAAAATGGATCATGCACAACATCACCAAAAGAGTGTAGAGTTCACAGAAATCCATTATTTCTCATAGGCCTTCAAGCTTCACTAACAAATCCAGCCTGGAGGTTGGTCTTTTATGAGACTGAGTCAAAATCCACTCTAATATTCTGTGCTTATAAACTTGGAATATATTTTAGCAATCCTCTCTGGTTTGTTTTTTCTTTTTTGCAAAGTTTTCCAGCTTTATGTAAAGAGCTTGACATTAAAAATTATTTTCTGAAATGTCTCAATACTGATTTCCCTGCTTCTTCTACAATTCTGGTTAATTAAAGGTAAATTAAATCCAACCATGTCACCCAATTAGATCCACATTGCCCATTTTATTACATGTGTCTAGGTTGACAGCATAAAGAATTGACTTCAATAGAAGAAAAGCAAATTATTCTCGATTTAAACGGCTTGGACGGCATTTTAATTCTTTAACACTTGATAAGCACTTAACAGAAAAGGACAAAATTACCTCAAAGAATCAAACCTTCTGTTTTTCAATTGACTTCAGTAACATGAAGCTTTTTAATTAAGTACACCAGAGCAGTTTATTGCTTTAGCTGGTTCTCTGTACCTTTGAGTCTTCTAGAGTATAAACCCTTTTATGTGGTAATAACATTCCATATAGGTTTTCAAACAGCATAAAGGTATTGCTTTAGCCCATTTATGCGTAGGTCTCTACATCTGCTAAGTAATTGCTTTTTTGTTAAATGAAATATTAGAACACTAGAGCATGTACTTTGTATGTATAGACACTGTGGATAGTGTATAATAAAATCATTCATGCTGCAATAATTAAAGCTGTGTCAGCATTTTCATTTCAAACTCCATTTTTCAGGTGTTTATAATTCAGCCATAAAAAATTGCCTTGGACTCTTTCCACTATATCTGAAGGCCAAGAATATATATCCATAAAGAAGTTTACAAGTTTTGAACTCTTGTTTTGCAGGTGTAGAACTGAAAAACAGTTTTAATTTACAAATGAAGTTTGACAAGTAGCCACTGGCATTTTTAAACCCAAACAAATCCAAAACGCTTGAGATTGTCAGGTTCATAAAGCCGTATTTTCTGTGAGATTGTATTAATTGCTGCAAACGGGTGTTGTCAACCCTCATCAAATTTGTGACTGGTCATGAAAATGCTGATAAATGCTAACAATAAGTAAATTTGTAACCTACAAGATCTTAAATCTAATAATGTGAAGTGTGATTGACGTATTTTTTATAAATGTGAGTATATATACATCTAAATCTTTATAAAGGTGTTAAATAAAAACCGTATGCTAAATCCACGCACTATGGAAGTCAGTGTGTATTTTGGCAGAAATTTCCCTCTGGAGACAGCAGTTATCTGTTTTTTTCACAGATCCAATCCTGCATGGGCATCAGCTGTGTCTGCTCTCCCACAATACCCTGTTAATGTGCCTTAAACTTGGTGTGAGGGGAGCCATTGCAGTGATAACAGAGTAGCTCACTTGACATGTCATTAAATCTTTCTTCTGCTGAAATGGCTGCCAAGTCAGGTCACCTGGAGAAATGATGAACCACGAGAAGTTCCATGAAATAACAAAGAAGGTTTATTTAGCTTGGTATGTCCCTGCCACCTCATACATGCACTCATCAGCCTGTGGAAATTTGGCCTGTGAAGAGGTGGAAGCACTGATCCATGGACCATCAAGCTTTGCTGGCACACTGCGTCCTTGTGGATGCATAAGGAGCCCTGACAGAGCTGTTCTCTGCGGTGCTGGCCATCTGCACAGCCTTCTCAAATCTCCATTTCATCAAAGGGAAATTAACACAGTCTCTATTAAATTAAGGGTCATCTTTTCCCCCACTAATAAAGTTGGAATTGTGATTATCTGTTACTTCTGTTCTATCCTATCCTTCTCCATCCACACCACAATGCTGCATCACTTTTCAGCGGTGCATTAACCAATGGAAGATTTGTTAGGGATGAGTCTTTGTCTCAGTGATCAAAACAAACCAAAATATGCTTTTCCCTACAGAGCAAAAAGCTCTACAATCCATTGCCTTCAGGCCCTGCTCACATCCCTTCTGCTTATTATTTGGTTTGGAGAGGCAGAAGTCTTTGCGTGGCAACACTATGACCCTAAAATATGACTATTATTTTGTTTTGTTTTCATCTTGATTCATGTGAAATGTTGTGAAGGCTGTGTTTCAGCTGCTTAAAAGGCATTTTTAAAGCATAATTCCTGGGATCATGAGGTGAATGCCTCATTTTGTGTTAGGGGAGGTTGGACTAGGAAAACTTTTTAAGATGATGCTGAAAGACTCTACATGGGACGGAGGTGGTATTGTTGGTGACATACTTGTCTGTAACTTTTGCGTCCTTATAGAGAGCCTTTTGTCTTCTTCAGAATCTTTCCTAGGAGAATAAGTCCACCAGGTACTGCCCTTCTTTACTCAAGTACAAGACTTCTCATGGAATAAGAATATACTCACACTTAAATAATAAATTAGATCTTTAGGAATTTTATAAATTAAGATTTAGAAAAAGACGGGGAGAGTTTCCCCTCACATTGTCCCACCATTGAAAAGAAAATCTACGTTTGTGTGGATGGATAGGGCCTATGATTTAAAAACCAACATTACTAAAACTGTGTCTTGTATCAGTTCGCCAGAGGTAAAGGTGTATCTGCACTGTAAGAAAACCTACCGTGGTAAAAAACTTCCAGTGGAAATCACATTACCCTGTACAATGCCTTTCATTTTATTCAATGTAAATTTTGAGGGTAACACTAATGTTATTATACAGGTATGACAACATCTGTGACATGCACCATGTGAATTTGCTGTGAGGATATTTCGAAGACTGGTTTACATTCATGGATCTTTTAAACTCCAATACAAACTAATAACAAACTAATTTTTGACCTTGGCCCTTCCTTTGTTCAGTACTGTTGGCCAATTTATGCCAATTCTACAGGTTTTTTAATTTCAAAGTTTTTGGAGTAACAAAACTTGTGGCTGGTGTTACTTTAAAACCTATCAAAATAAAAAATTTCCTGCTGTTAACTCCAAGGAAGAAACGGAGATAACACCTGACTTGAATTTAAAATAGTAAGTTCAAGGGATTTGGATAAAACACAAAACAATCTAGTCTAGTCGAATATTTTTTTCACTCTTAAATTTAAAGAAAAAAAAAAAAGAAAAATAAATTATTCTGATTCATGGTTTCCTTACCACTGTTTTCTGAGGTTTTACACCAGAGTGTAAGCTACTGAATCAAACTCGTAGTCATTGTGCATGGGATTTGTGCATATCATGGGGTTCATATATCTTTATCACCCTTTAAAGAACAGCAGTAAAAACCCCAGAAAGCCTTTCCCATTAATCATTTCAAGTGAACTCACATTTTTAGAAGAAGGAGAGAGGCATGTTGCTCTTAAAATGCACTCCTTTGCTGTTTGTTTTAATAACATTTGCACTCCAATGCCTCATAGGAGAGAGAGGGTAATATGCAGCTTGTCTCTAGAAAAGCATGATTTTCTATTTGTTCCTGAAGTTTAACTTCCATTATTCCTGAATATTTGTACCTGCTGCCATCAGCATCTACGCTCCTTTGAAGATCAACCTACCATTAATTATGAGAAAAACCACTTCACGAACTGGTACTGAAGTATCAGAATGATAAATCAGAATGACAGCATTATTTCATGCAAGCACTTTATGCGAACATCTGCAAGTCTATATATTAAGAGCAAAATTATCAACAATCAACAAATCAACACCTCTTTACTGTGATACCAATGAGTTAAATAAGCAAAAAGAACAGCTTTATGGTATTTTAAGGCTTTCATGTTGATATAGAGCAGCAAGACACAAAATATAATATTGTCCGAATCCACTAGAAATTTTGAAAAACATTTTTTTATAGTTGAAGTGATTTAGTTTTAATATAGACATCAGCAAGAAATCTTATTGTATCCAGATTCCTAAAATATTTATTTATCTTTAAATCAGACCTACTTGGTATCAAACCTTGTTTAAAAAGTATGTGTCAGAATTCACTACCAAAACCTAATTATCACTGGACTTAAGCTTTCTAGATCAAAGGCTTAGTTTCCATGGCAGTACCCAAAATGCCCTCTTAAGTAGCAGCTCATGCATCAAATCAGCATTGATACTTACTTAATGCAAGAAGAATGAAAATCAAACTGTGTTCACTTCTACACAAATTCACAGAAGCACCCAAGACTTTGGAAAGTAAAATTTGCAAGTTTGCATTGGTGTAAATGATTGGTGAGATTTCAATGTCAATAGCACTAGCAATGCTTGATGACCAGACCTGCAACACACTGAACTTAGCAGAAAAAAGATCTGAACTAGCTTAGAATTGATGTTTTATGTATGAAGAATAATAATAATAAAGATGAAGAGAAACTTTCACCAGTGATTGCTTATGGTAAATATTTGGGATTTGTGAAACATACATTATTTGAGGTTTTCCTGTAACCCTAGCTAATGTCCTGGTAATCTTTTGATGCTCATCAGTAACACACTGTTATGCCTATAAGCACTTTTTCTACATCTTTTTCAGTTTAAGACTCATTAAATCTTTAGCAGCCATGAGTAATAGCATCAAAGAAGATAAAACAGGATTCATTGTGTCATACAATACCTATAGCTTCCATTCCACTACACTAGCAAGTGGGAATGAAATTAAAGCCTTCTGCTGAAATGTTGGTTATAGAAAGAAAAAAGATGTGGTTAATATTTCTGTCTGTAGTGGTTTTGTTAGTAAATAGTATGGTAAGATTATGTTTATTAACAAAATTTTCAAAATTACTACTGAGTAATTAAAAAATTCTTTATTACTATAGTTAACTGATGTGTTAGACACTATGCTTCCATTATAAATCTGAAGTATAACTGACAATTTGCCATTGGGCTCTTTTTTGAACATAGAACTCATATAGCAAATAATCTCAAATATCTTTGCCTAAACTAAGCCACCCAGAGTTGTATTGCATTTAAATAAAAAGCCTAATAAAGAAAAATTTAGGTCTGAACAATTAGATGAATAACATATGCTTTACTAGTTGGATTTTTTTTCAGATCCTTGCTCTTTTTTGGGTAAAGGTAATGACAATTGAGTTTATGCATAAACCCACAACTCTGTTACAGTCATGAGTTGTAGCTGAGGTCACGATTCATATTTATAATACAGAAATGCCATATTTTTTTCTTGTTGGAATTATTTTGGCCATTGAAGCCAACAGAAGAGGCCTTGAAAGATCCAAAATTCCATTTCAAAGTGTGGAGAAGCACAGGACATAACATTTCTTGTGATTATATATGTGCATATGTTCGTGCATATATCAGAAAAATGGTGAAAGAGGGAAAAGTAGGTTAGGTTGTTACTCTGCACACACTCCAAACTCATAGTCATGGTAAACAAATGGGAAGAGGAGGAATCACATGATGCTTATTTAAAATATTCAAAAGTTGTTCTAGTGCAAAAATGCACAACGAAATAGTAAATGGTACTGTAACTTAAATGTAAAATGTGAAATGTCTGAATTAAAAACTTACATTAAAGCACAATAACTAACACAGAACATATGATCAAAACACATGATGCTTTTTTAGTTTTCGTGAATTAAATAAAGCAGCAAACTGGGATCAATTTTGTCAGGTATGTTTAGATAATTTGAAACATAAGTTGGTAGCATCGTCATCCTTTTTTCTTCCTATCCCTAAATGCCTTACAGAGCAATGGGTTGCCTTGAAAGCAAATTCTGAAATACCACTCAAAATTTGTTAGAATAGATATGAATTTGACCCAAACAATGTGTCCCGTAATTCTGTCCCCTCACTTGTACTTGGTTGTACCTTAACCTCACATCTGTCCACGTCTAGGGCGATGTTTTACATAGTAGTACTACCTACGTCTTGTTGCAAAGTTGTATTCAAGATCCATACATTATGTAGCTGACTTAAGGTAAGCAGGAACATTTTGTGAACTCATTCTTGCACTCTGTAACTGTGAAAGAAAGCACTGCTGACTATGGCTTTTGAAGTCTAAAAGCCATTTTCCACTGGGTTCAATTTAAGAGAGAGAAAATGCCTACTGCTGTTTATTAGTTATACTATTTACTAGTTCTTTGTAAATGACTTTCTATTAATCACAGTCTGTCTCAGCCATTACGAGGCAGTTGTTGGAGCCAGAGAATAACTTCAGAACTCGAGTGTAAGGGTTGGAACTCTTACCGTGTTCATGAATGAGGGAGACAATGAAATTAGATTCTCTCCCTGTAGGGGGTAGACGTTGACCGCTGCCTGATGCCAGCAACTACAGGTCAAAATATTTCTTCTGGAATGGTTGTTTTACCTTCCTAAACATTCAACTTTTAAATTGCCATATTTAGAATCTTGGTGTTAACAGACTGGATGATTTCAGCAGCAGATCAGGCTAATGGCTATCATGCTCAAAGGATAACTGTAGCAGCCTTAAGCCATGGCTAATTAAATGAACCATATATACTTGTCTGTCCAAGAGCAGAGAAAATAACTCTTCTGCAAAAAGGAAGACTACTGAAAAAGTTTTAAAAGCATAACTGTGCAGACTCATTTCTTCCACTTCCAGTGTTGACAACAGCCTCCAACCTGAGTAATATTTCAGAATAAATTAAGTCTAAAGTGAGAAGTGTCATCTCATTGGATCCCCTAGAAATTAAATTCAGACACACTTGTATGCATTCTTATAGTGTATCATCATCTGCTTGAGGTGCTGGCAAATCTCTTTTATAATGCATGTGTTTAATTCTCAGGCAGAACATTCTGTATATGCAATGGACACATTCTTTTACATTTTACATTCCACCTGAAAGTCCATCACAGAAAGCTTGTTAATGTCCTTCAGGATATACAGCACAGTAGTAAACAAACTCCCAATAGCAAAGTAAATCTCTGGTAGGAGGCTCGAATAATATGTGTGTGCTAAGATCAGATCTTGACTTCAAGTTCAAGTGCAGTTTAACAGCGAATCCAAAGTTGTAAATGCAAAGTAAAGGCAATTTTAAGGCTGCTTTAAACCAAGCATGAAAGACTGAGTATTCAAAGTTGAGATTCTGTACATCTGGTTCTAATATGCCTCTTGCATTTTAGACAAGCAACCTTCTTTTCTTGTTTCGAGCTTTACTATCACTGTACTTGATACGGTTTGTGAGTTTATAGTTTGGCAACATTCTCAGTATGTTTGAATTAATGGTTCGGTAAACAAAATAATGCAGCTTTCTTTTTCATATTAAATGACTTCCCTTTTTAATGCCTAACATTTCTAATTCTTGNGGTTTGGAATATTTCTCAGTTTAAACATTTTCATTTATACATTTTTATATAAAAGTGCTTAAACCCTACTTCTGCTCAGAAATCAGATATCCAGATATTGTACACACACATACTGTAATAGAGAAATAGACCCATGTGTTACCGATACCATTATATAGCTCAGTTTTAGATAAGAAAGTTGCTTCAACCCAGCTGTATAGTCTGAGTAATCGGGCTGAAGTGGCAGGACAAGGGCACAGTGTAAAGCAAAACAGGAAGATATACACAAGGGATCTGCATGCAAGCATTATTCTGCTTCATTTCTGCACCAGCCTTTAGAGGATTCCCTCAAAAGTAAACACAGTTAATTAATTCCCAAGTAAAATAAGTAAATACAAATTTTCCACTTACTGTGTGCTGTGCTTTGTCCGTGCACTGAAGAGCAGAGGCAGTTCTGCAGCGCTCACCTAGATCCAGGTTGCTTTCTAAATTAGTCATACATGTGAGCTGGAGGAAGCACATTGACTTTTTAACTGTGCAAAGAGCAACCCATCTCTGTGCTGCCAGACAGCCCTTCAGGACACGGGGCTGAACTTCAGCACAAGAGCATGGCATCTATTACGCTTGAGGCTCTACCATTTCACCTACACCTGGGTGGATCTATCAAGCTTCATCTCTATTAGGGCGGTTTGACTATGTGGTTGAAAGAAAAAAAAAATAAAAAGAGAGAGGGGGAGAGACTGAAAGAGAGAGAGAGAGCGAGAGAAAAAAGGCTTGCCGTTGTCACACTTGTTTCCTATTAAAGAGCCTTACGGTGGATTGAGTAATTGTGTACGAAGGTAGTCTGGCTGGCAGATGTGTGCGGCCCCAGTGGAGCACTCGATTTGAGGCAGATGGGTCGTACCAGGGCGCAAACAACATTGGAGAAAGAGAGGCGTGATTAAAACAGCAGGCCACCGCTTTACAGCTTGGAAGTGGGGACAGAATGAAAGCTCCCAGGAACTACAACTCCCCAAAATGGGAACTGTACGGGCACAAGCAAACTGCAATAAAACAAACCTGATAAAGCCCAGCGGATAATCAAATGTCATGCAACAATACTGAAACCATCATGATTATTAATGAACCTCTCTCCCCTTCTCCTCCTCCTCACAGGCACTTACATTAGAAATACTCAGTTGCAAAGAGCATGAGCATGGGTTTATTCAAAACAGAATCCTGGGCTACCGTACAATCTGAATCGTCTTTTGGAAATGGATTAGTTACTTTGAGGGTTTTACATTGTCTCTCACGTCTGGTTCAGTTTAAAAGAAAAAGAGAAGCTGAACAGTGGGAGTGAATCTGCCGTTAGCAGTTACTTCTGAGAATGGTTGAAGCAGATTGTCAGAGAAGTGAACAAGGAAACCTTATTACAAACTTCTGTCTGACATGCATAGGGCCAGAATCAGCCTCGATACAACCGCACCAGTATATGTAAGGGGTGATTTTGTCATGTGGCTTCTCCCAGGTTATTGAAACTCGGCCGCAGCAGATGGTTAGAGAATCCCTGTTATCACAACAATGGTTTGTAATAGCACACGTTACACTCCTACGCAGACAGGAGAGAAGGGCTACTTGTACAGTACTGAAATGATCTCAAGTGCAGAGCTCCCATGTGTGAGCTCATGTGTGCGCCGGCTGTCTACTTTGAGGTTTAAGTAGAACTTAAATAATGCTTACCCGCTCTTTGCTGGACTTCTACTCAGAAATGATGAGTCTGACACAATCCCCTCAGTGAATCTCTGCTTCATTTTTTTCCACTTACGGTGAAACATCCCACAGTGAAGATGCCTGAGTTTGAGCCAATCACCCTGGGATGGCTTCATGGTCAAAGGTGAGAAACAGGCGCTACAAGAAGGCAGCGAGTCTGAGCCTATGGAGGTATCTAAAAGAGGTTGAGCAAATTGCATCTTTTTCCTGCTGATTACTGTGGCATATTGCATTTGAGTTAACTAAGGTAAATCCACCTCTCCCTGTGTCTGATCCACAACTGGTTTAAATCAGCATTGATCAATATAGTTATGATGTCTTATAAGAACTGAGATTATCCTCATGCAGCCCAGAACAATACTACTACAGTATTCTAGGATACCAGTGTAGGATACTATAGTACTTATTTATTGTGTATAGGGAGTGCTGGTCCCTAATATCTACCAGCTGTTTTATCAGGACCTTTAGACAAGAGTGGTTTATACACAAAATCCTATGGATATTTCCCATCTAAGCTCTTGTTATTAATTTTTCAATAAGGCCCATTCATATCCAGGTAACTGAAACACCAAAGGAAACATAAAAAAAAGACAAATATTTTTCTTTTCATAGCAGTTCCTCTTTTTCTTTCCACACTGTAGAATTGTTTCACAAGCGGGTATTTTTCACTGCTCCCTCAGTTTAAGAAGGTAGGTTGTCGGCATGTTCTTTTCGCCTAATGAAGTTTCTTAGTCACACAAAAGAAATTAAGTAAGAGTTAGGGATTAATGAGCCTTAAAATGCATATATGAGAGTTGCCTGTACCTAAAGTTAAAAGTTAGAAGACATCTACATTTAAAGTTCTTCAAAAATCTTCAGTTCTGAATCTGGCAGTAACAGAAAGCCTCAGGGCACACAACACTGAACAGTTTATTTTCCTTTTCATGCCTACAGTTTTGGGATTCTTGGAAAGCGAAGGGTTCGTCTTCAGTCTTGAAGCATTTTGTTTGAATTCTGGCAGAGTAGTCTTGTACAAAATGGACTTCCAATTTTCAAGGCAGCATAAACGATTCTAACGCACAACCCTACTGTACAGTTAATAGCAACAAGCTATCTGCAATTAGATGCTTTTAATGCCTGCACTTTGGGTGATATAGGAAAGGATTCCCTGGCTCAGATTTAGCATGGCAAAGCTACACTGTTTAGCCTGGTAGATGAGACTAACTTGAGGTAAAATTGATGGAAAACATCACTTTTTCTATTTACCAAAGACTGCTTAATCAAAGACAGTTTGATGAAAAATTCATTGACCATCTGTGACAGGATGGATCCAACCTCTTCAAGAGAAGAAAGGACTGGACCAAGTATAAGGATATTTATAATTTGGAAGAGGGTTTCAGCAGAAATATTTTAGAGTGAAAGGCATCTTTGTTATAGACATCATTTTTGCCTTTTCTCTGCCTTCTCTGACCTTCTGAAGTGAAATAAGCAGACATAGACTTTCAGGGAAAAATTCTAAAAGAAGGAAGGCACATAATCTGACAGATAAATGAGACATCTCAGATACACAGAAGGAAGTGTTCAACAATGATCTCTCTCTTCTGTTCCCTGTGGCATCTCACGTTCTTGGTTCCTTGGGAGCTGTGGAAAGGGTATAGCTCCCCTGAGGTAAATAGTGAGTGAAGTTAGCTGTGCTTACAAGTGCCAGCAGACTGTGGGCAGCAGACTGGGGACAGCAATAATGTTTAGCTCTAGGAATGTCTATGCTCTTAGTCTCGGGACATCCAAAATTATACAGCGTTTGTTTTCTGTGCTAATTCTTTACCAAGGTGACTGACCTGTGTAAGGGATAGGTAAAAATCATCAGGGTCTGTGCCTTCCCTGCACTCCTCATCCAACCATTGGGAGAAACTGGGAGACAGCGGTCTGCTGCCTTGGGAAGCCACTGATATATCTTGAGTCTTTCTCATGCATTTATGCAGAAAACACTGCAGCTATTATTGAGGAACTGCTGTGGGGTTCTGCTTTGTACTTTAGATTTTAAGTAAGAATTTTTCTGGACGATCTGTCTTTTGCCATGTAGTTACTGGCATGCAGTTTTACTCAGCTTATAAGAAGAGAACCTTCCAGAGCAGTGATGCCTACTTTCCTCCCATTTACAACTCACTGACTTCAAGGTAAGTCCCTTTCTGACATCTCCAAGAGTATTCAGATGGCCCTGTTGTCTATGAAACTGTTACATGACCACCCACTATTAAACAGATGTTCCCTGGCTCAAAATATAAATACAGTCTGGAGTGTGAAGCTGGCTGTGATTTATTTAGGTAACTGTGACCTTGTATAGAAATATTCTCACTTTTTTCTTTTTGGCACAAAAGCCTTTGATTTTCCCATTTTGATTTTCTCCTGGGCTAGAAAAGGGATCTTCCTTCACACGTAATTATATTGAGATTTACCTGAGTTACAGGACGCAGAAAATACCTTTTCCATAAAAATATAGGCAGAATAAAAAAGAAGAAAAAAAGAGAATAGAATATTTTTAGAAACTGTGTCCATATCCGCCCTTTAGTGAAACACTTCAGGTTGCAGCTGCTTCACTACAAACTAAACGCTTCAAGTGTCTTTAAAAAAAAACAAAACAACCCTAATTTTCAGTCAGTATTTCCCATAAGATGTCTCTGCTTTCTATCTAAAAATTCCCAAGAAATTGTAAGAACCAGCCCACTGGACATTTGTATTGCAGGGGAAACTGATGCTCTGCCAGTGGAATCATGGCAAAACGTGGCTGTCATGGGGAGGCAAGAGGAGATGAGGTGGCAAGTAGAGGAGTCTCAGTGAGCAGCTTGTGGCATGATGGAACTCACCTGGAGCAGTTGTCAACCTGTGGATTTCACTGACACCTCCCCTCTGGCAAGAGAAGCCTGGTCTTTTTATTGGGGATGGGTAGAAAAGCTCACAGAAGTGACACAACCCGTAAGAGAGTGGGGCCAGCCTTTAGGCTTGGTGGTCACTCCCTGAAACTGGTGGTGGAGAAGCCTGTGTGACACATCTCTCTGCCACATCTGTGTGGCAGATCAAGCTCCGTCCAGCAGTCCCCGAATTTCAGGTTACACAGTGGATGAGGGCATCTGTGTCCAGCAAAGCCGTGATCTGTTTCAAGAAGAGATGAACTCATCGGGAGAAGGATGCAGAAAGTTGTAATGGAGGGAGAATGTAATGCTGGGGGGCAAGTTTTGACATTGCCAGAACAATTCATCCAACCCTCTGCCTGCTCCTAAGATGCCTATGATGCAATAACCTGCCTTTGAGAATCCCATACAGCCCACACGCTACTACAAACTGATTGCCTCTGACTTGGGCCAGAAGATTTAAACGGCCCTCAAATTGGATTTTGAGCCTGGATAACGAGTTGTGTGAGTTGGATGCAACTGAGGGAGGGAGGACAGTGCCCGCAACCTTGACCGCCCCTTGCTGCTGTAGGAAGAGTTCAGGGCCAGGGCTGGGCCTTGGGGACAGCAGTCTCACCTTCTGTTAGTTACCAAAGTTTCCCAAGGTAGTGTTTTAGAAGGCCTCTCCTCCTGATAAAACACTGTTCATTTAACTCTCTTTATGTAAACTCATTGTTTTTAAATGAGGAACTACTTCTTTTTCTGAACACCCAGACAGAGCAATTTATTTTCCCAGGTTTCTGGGCGAGGGCCCGAGATGATGTCACATAAGAATTTTAGCAGGAATCCCTAGAAATCAAACCCAGGCACTCTCTATTGTGAAACTGTTCCTGGAAAAAATATCACAATTTTGTAGCTAGTTAAATAGCATAGGAGACATAAAACGCACTAGAAATCAAGATTCTTTTTGTGGTTACAAAATGTGCATATTCCGTATTGATGCACCATGTGTAGCAGGGATTGTATAACCCTGGCTCAAATGTGGCAGGAGGTGGTGCAGGGGAGAAGATGCACAGGCATCATGTAACCACACAGCATGATCTGGGACCGTGCCCATACCAGTGAGTGAAATTGGGATTGTCACCTCTAAAAACAGTTACTTCAGACATGGACGAACATCAAATGTAGAGATCACTCAGGTCAGGGGTCTAGGACATGCTAGAGGAAAAACAGATGGTTTAAATGGTCTGAGAGCTAATAGAACAAAACTAACCAGTTGGTGTAAATATGGGTTTGAAACTAGCCAGATGAGTCGGGAATTGCTGAGTGTGCTGTGTGGGGAGAGGGGGAGAAGGAGGAATGGTAAGACTTGCCCTGTTAGGAGAACAGTTTGCCTCTGAGAGTTAACAGACCAGATTCTGCAGCTGCGATTTTGCCCAAATGTTGGCCAATCTGATATTCTGGCTCTTCTGAACCTGAAGGTGTCCTTGCTCCCTGTCCTGAATGGGGCTGAAGGGAGGAAATATGGGCTGCAGGCAGCAGCGAACAGCATCTCAACAAGCCTCAAATTTTTGTCATTTCTTACTTGTGCAAAAGTGCATTAATTTCTTGAGAGCTTTCTGAAATACTGGATGAATATTGCCCAAAACAGGGACTTTGTATTATTTCATCAGTATCTCCTCTATCAGCTCGATAATGACAGGAATTAGAGAATTGGGTCCATTTCTGTGCTAATGCCTTTAAACACTAAATGAGGAATGTATTTGTCAATTAAACTTCTCAACAACAGGACATGAAAAAAGTTGCAGTACCCTAGCAGATTATGGGACTTTCTAACATGTACTTTTGCAGTGCTGTGCCCACTTAGAGCAACTGATTTTGTTTAGTAGTGAATTTATGGGTGCACACCGATATTTTTTTTTCAGCTATATTAAAGGGAGAAGGAAAGAATGTTAATAGGGAGAACATGTTCATAAGTTTTTACTACTGTCTCCTAGTGGAGGTGCTTAGGGAATTACATCATGGTGAGTCGTTCCAGCAAGAGCATAGACTTGTCTTTCAGGTTGTTTTTTCAGCAATTACCAGTGGTTACCGGTAGGCAATAAATATTTCTGTAGTGACTTATTGCTGGGCTTCTTAGCAATGCTGATAAACGTCACTTTCTCAGCTCCTGCCACAAACCAGTTGCATCAAGAAAGCAAAAGCTCAGCTTTCAGAGTGAAAACGTATACAAAGTATGTTAGTATGTTTTAGGATTCATGCATCTAATCCTCCTGCTCCTCCTCCTCCTTCAGTAGCCCCTGTTAAACATATTTCTTTTCTGTGAAAGTGGCTGAAATCCAGACTAATAGGATGGATCTAGTCTGCATAGACGAGCAGAGTCTTTTCTCTCAGTCCAAACTTACACATACCACTCTCTACCTCCACCACGAATTTGCAGAAATAATTCTGCAGACAGAAGTGCTTCAGACCACCCCCGCAGCCTTGCCTCTGTATTTTTTTCTAATATGACTTCTGAACTGGACAAGCAGTGGGAGCTGGTGTTCTTTTGGGGTGATCTTGGGTAACTAGCTTTATTTCATTACACCTTAGTCTCACCATCTGTCAAAAGGCAATGATACTGTCTTCCAGGAAGGTGGTTAGAGATTTATGGATGTCAAAGGCAGGATAAGCAGTAGTTTTTATTATTATGTTACAGGGTGGGACTTCCACAAGCTTAGTTAAATGTCACAAGATGCATACTTCAGTAGGGGTTTATGTATCTTTCAACAATAATGTACTCTCTGTAAATCTTACGGGATGGAAATCTGCAAGGGGAGAGAGAAATTAACGGCCAGTTCCTAACCATTTAAAATTAGCATAGCTCTGCTAGCTAAGAATTGGGATTTTCTCAGTTTTACTACGTATAAGAATTCTCCATCTCTTTGAAGATCCACTTCTTTGATGCTATCAGGGGAAAATTCTTTTGGTCCTTTAAGTAATAATATTGGTATTTCTGTAAATAAAATCATAACGTATAATTCTTCCTTAAACCTACTTAAAAATTTTGCATATGTGAAGCTGCTGAGATTTATGGAACAAGAAACTTTGATTAAGACACTTTGGCCTATTTACATGTAACTTATAAAAGGAAACAAATCTTGAGGCCTTTTTACACAGGAAATTTCAAGTGGAAGCGGAAGCTGTTTCTCATTGTTCAAATTCTCATTCTACAATAATTTCACATTTCAGAGTGACATGTTACATGTGTCATTTAATTTATGTCGTGGAACCCTACAAGGCAAATGCAACCTATTTAGTAAGTCCAGATTTTGCTATGACCACAACTTGAAAGCACAGGAAGTTCAGTTTCTTTAACATAACATTTGCCTCTCTCGCTCCATTCATAATTTAGTGGTGTGTTACTGCCTGGGTTCCCATAGAGGTTTCTCATTTTGACCCTTTCTACTTGCAGTTTCTACCAAATTATTTTCTGTTTTTCTACTGACCAACTCTCCTTCAACATCCCCCACTCTGCCCTTACATTTTGACTTTTTCCTGGTTGGGGGTAGTGAAGAAAATAAATCCTTTCCTGTTGAGAGTTGCCAGATCTTATTTTGGAACCAAAATGAAAAACTTGGGGTTTGGAATTTACTCCAAATTCAGCTCAGGCTCCAAGAGGAATTGGTGGTTTGACTGAATGTGCTCAGATTCACCTCATCTCTGCTCAGATCTCATCGCAGCCTTTTGCTTATTTTTCTAACTGAGTATCTCTGGATTATGCTCATTTTTAAGATCTCTTAAATTGTCATTGTTATATATCACTCAGGTTTTATATGCAAGTTCCAATTCCTACTCATTTATCCACTTACCCCTTCTCCCCTTCCTTATGTCCCAGTCATAATTTTGTCTCTGTTTTATGCTTCCGTTTTTACCTCGTTCTTACTGAAGCTTTAAGTCTTCAATTTCTTACTCATTGATATCTTGCTCTCTCTTCCTCTCTCTTCTGAATTGTTTTTCCACACAGCATTTTCTGTTGAATCTAGAGCCAAAACATCTACCTTTGGAGCTAAAAGGACCTCCAGTGATCAGCCACATTTGACTGCTCTGCAGCTCTAACTTTCCGTATATAGATTTATACAAGCTGTCTTAAAGTCTTCAGAATTAAGACAAAGGACAAAAAATATCTCTGATAGATCGCTACCATTGCGCAAAACCACTGAGGAATATGCCAAAACACAATGAAATCTCGAAGTTCTGTTCCTAACCCTCATGGAAATGACAGTTTGTTGCAGACTAGACTGTGTGTGTATTCTATCTGGAGTTCATAACATCTTATATTTCTGCAGGCTCTGTTCCTTTTAGTGAAAGATCCACTGTGTCTAGATAAATGAAATACTAGAATCACATAAGGAGGTCAAGGCTAAATTCAAGTTAGGTGGCTATTTGAAGAAAAACATATACAGAGAGACAGGGCAGGAGCTTAAATGTCTAATATGAATTATTTTCAACAAAAACATAGGGAGTCAGACACAAATTACCCAAAATGGGAAGAAAAAAAAAAGAAAAAAGAATTTTTGGTATCCAGTGACTCATTACTGCTAAGTGCAACAATGAAGCTTTCACCATTGCATGTGAAAGAAATAAAATAATAAGATTAGGCTTGAAAATTAGTGTTAGGATGCTTAAAACATTTTAAAGATTTTGTTTTGTTTTGTTTAATTTTTATTTACAACTTTCCCTATCCATCCCTTTTTCTTCCCGATATTCCACAAAATTTCTTCCTCATAGCCAGCGTTCTCCACCATGAACCCTGCCAAAGGAATGACAGATCCTCTGGTGGTCAGCACACCTACTGTACTTTATGTATATGTTGCACAACTTTTTCTTGATTGAGGTTTTGATGATTAGAAGTCCAATCAACGGGGTAGATAATGTGAGAAGGTGATTCTCAGATTTTTCTGAGCACACTACCTTTTCTGAAGAAAAGAAGTAACTGTAGAAAAGCATCAGTTGTTTGTGCACTCAAAAGTTTTGCTAGTTTGTTTATTTATTTTTCTTAGGCTCATCCTTTGGTACAGCTAATATACTTCAATTACTTTATTTTCCTGAAGAAAGTGTGCAACTTTTTTCTTACTTATTTTCACTTTTCTTTTTTTAGAATATTTTTTCTATTTCTTTTTTATAATGAAAACTTAAAGCTTAATGTAAGCTTGATAAAAAGTCATTTACCAAAATGCAGAACATTTACGAGGGAAATAAGGCTGGTTCACTCAAAAATTAAATTATTGTATCTTTCAGCAAATTTTTCTTTTCATCTCTGCAGCTTTTTCACATGGGTTCTACTTTAAGTCTTTGTGGTACTTCATGCCAGTATTAGTCTGACTAAATTAAAGTTTTTAATTTCAGAATACTATATATCTTTTCCACACAAATAGAGATGTATTGCTATATTTATTTACTTACATTTGCCTTTTACCATCTTTGGGCACCCTTGCTGCTTTTTCTTATACTTTTTTAAATTTAGTTGACATCTTCATTGCGGTGGAAGATGGTACAGTCCAAGCTCAAGAACATCAGAGACTTGACAACCTCCTATGCTCCACACTGTTCTTTCCTGAAAGTTTAATCTATTCTATCTCCTTTTGCAATTGCTTCTAAGTGAAATTCGAACATCTTCACACTTTTTTTCTGAGTGACATAAGAGCTAGCTCAGACCCCCTTGTGGCAATATGTGTGTGGCCAAGAGGGACACATCCTCTTTTCATTATTTTACACTGCTAAACACTGAATTTGGTCCCACAGTTTAAATCTATGCCCAGTCCTTGCAGTTACATCCTTTTGTAAAACCAAAATGGTTTAGTCACCCTCGTCATCCCTTTCTCTCCTACTACCCCACCAAAGTAGTACATCCATGAAAAATGGGACTCACTAGACACATTTAGCCATACTTCTTTCTTTTAAAGCTCTTCACAAAAGAAGCTTCATTTTCAGAGGGTCCCAAACAGATCAAATATGACTTTCCAGGGCATGTATTATCCTTATCTTTCATTGAAATACTTCTAATACTTTCATATATTAGAACACAGAGGATGATTCCAAGGAAATAAGAAAATACCAGGGAGAAAACAGCCAGCTGATTATACCTCATTTCATTCAAACAGAGCTTGTCTTGAAGGCTAGCTTTGTTTCAAACTCATCTGCTAAATCTAAGCAAGATGTCAAATTTTCCTCCCCAAAGGGGACAAGAGCGATGGGTTATAAAGTGATGCTCCTCACACCTCCGGAAGACCTGTTTTATAAGGAATTAATGATCCTCTGAGAAGTTTAGTCTTACTATAGAAGAAAAGTATTTTTAGTCAAGTATTTTTAGCCTCAGAAGTCAACATATTCCTTGTCTGTTCTTCAGTGTTCCTGCCCTACCTGCCCAGAGCACTGAATCTATGTTGTTCCACAGTCTCTAAACCTACTTCGGGCAAAATTCACCCTGAAAATTAAGCTGTAATTATCTATTTTCGGACTATTCAGACATATCTTCATAGCTCAATCAGCTCCAGGTTGGTTGCTTTCATGTTTTGGGGTATCAATGAACCTGTCTTCTCTTCTCGCAAACAGGTTGTGAAGGTGCACAGCAGCTGCCACCACCTCAATGGCTGTACCACCATCAGCACAGCCAGGAATCTGTTTTATATTTTAATGGAGCCAAAATGTTCGAAGAGATAAGAGCAAACATTGTATTCACTCATCCTAGAGTACTCTGTGCTCTCCTCCCTTCTTCCTGCTCCCTCAGAAGCTCTCATGCACATATTACTTAGTGTCCAAACAAATTGGAACCTCCTGCGTCAGCTAGTGTCTTGGCAAATTTCACTCTTCCTGGAGCTCATTCAGGATTTTCCTGGCTTTGTCTGTAACAGAATGGCATCCAGAAAAACCTCCACCTCCCAAACCAGCCTTTTTACATATTTTCAAAAGCAAAGGCAGCATTTAGGAAACTGTGACTAGGTATAAATGCATAAAGCAAAAGCATGCACATTTCTCCAATGGGATTGATTTAAGGCTTAATATACTCAGAGGAAAAATCCCCATAGATATCAAAGGGGTTACATTAGACCTATTATTGGTATTCCTTTCAGAATATAGACCCAGGAACGTGGAGGTAATTCTAAAATAATGCCATGATTCTTACTGTAAATTCATGCAGCTTGTATTTTCTTTAAAAAAAAAAAAAGGAAAAAAAAAGAAAAA